>CAUYLG010047907.1:0-36270 GCA_963573385.1 Cacajao melanocephalus | reverse complement strand
ACAGGGAAAATGTGGCACATATACACCATGGAATACTATGCAGCCATAAAAAACGATGAGTTTGTGTCCTTTGTAGGGACATGGATGAACCTGGAAACCATCATTTTCAGCAAACTGACACAAGAACAGAAAATCAAACACTGCATGCTCTCACTCATATGTGGGTGCTGAACAATGAGAACACATGGACACAGGGAGGGGAGCATCACACACTGGGGTCTGTCGGGGGGAAATAGGGTAGGGACAGTGGAAGGTGGGGAGTTGGGGAGAGATAGCATGGGGAGAAATGCCAGATATAGGTGTTGGGAAGGAAGGCAGCACATCACACTGCCATGTGTGTACCTATGCAACAATCTTGCATGTTCTTCACATGTACCCCAAAACCTAAAATGCAATTAAAAAAAATACAGTACTTGAAGCCAGACTACATAGATTCATATCTGAGGTCCATCACTAATAAGCTGATACTGATATTGTGATATTTAATAAAAGCATAGAGTGAAAAACAGAATAATGTCATCATCATTACTTTCACCAGCAACAAAACTAAATTACAATTACATGACACAGAGTAGATAACTCTAATGAATAAAATACAGAGCAAAAAAATAATTAAAAAGCATTAATTAAAACAAACATTAATATACACAGTACTATTCCATTTGTATAACATTTAAAGATAGGAAATATAGATATAGGTAGGGGATACATACAGATATAGTAAATCTAGAAAAAAAAAGTGGAAAAAAAAAGGTAACCAAAAGTGTCAGCATAATGAATACTTCTGGGAGTGGTAGGCTGATGCAGTCTGAAAGAAACAGCATCCAGGTTCCTGGAAAGTTATTGATTTGTGAACGGGGTGGTAGATACCTGATTGCTTTATTATTTCATGCTTTAATATACTTATTGATCACATATTTACTACCCTATGTGGATGATAATATTTCACAATAAAAAAACATGAGCAATAATAAATGACAGCCAAAATTAATTGGAGCAAATATAAAGTTATCTCAACAAAATAGAAACTTACAAACCCTTTCTTCACTGGTAAAGAATGGTCAACCAGGAATTAGAATTAGGCACATGTCAATAGGTGTCTGTTGCATATTAACAGCTTGGTTCAGAAAAAGATGAGAGGGAAAACATTTCTCATTTAATTATTTTCTTGCTTTGTTGTCTAATAAATATAGTTATGGTTACCTTTAGTGAAATGTTTCAGGTTAATAGTTTGTTTTCTCTTAACAATAATGGCATTTCCATGACTTCTGGGTTCTTTATTCCACTAAGCCTGTAGAGTCTGCTTTTAAATACATGTAACATAAACTATGTGCTATGCTTACTATAAAACCATTTTTGGTATAAAGAAACCATATTTAAAGAGAAGACAGCTTATTAAATGTGAAGTTTGCAAAGGAACTAATTATTTATCTTTTATCTTAAGCTCAATTTATAATAGTGAATGACTTTCACAAGAAAACACAGGACTCCAGTTGAGTTGGGAACTGAAATTATTTTGAGCCTATAGCTTGCATGTGAGCCAGGTAAATTGCTTAGCATTCAGAGATGCTTCACCCAGCACTAGTCTCAAATCATTCATGGAGTTTTATTACCATCATTGAATAAACCTGGGTGGCACCAGACACTTTAAATTTGTTTTCTTAATAATTTTATATCATGTTCTATCAAAGTTGCATTGATTTTTTAAAAAGTAGACTTTAGCTTAAGTCCTAAAATAAAACTTGTTTTCACAGCCTGTCACTCTAGAGTCTAGTATGTTACACTATAAAAATATAATTATAGGCCATGCGCGGTGGCTCACCCCTGTTATCCCAGCACTTTGGGAGGCCGAGGTGGGCGGATCATGAGGTTAAGAGATCGAAACTATCCCAGTCAACACGGTGAAACCCCGTCTCTACTAAGAAAACAAAAAAAATAGCCGGATGTGGTGGCACACGCCTGTGGTCTCAGCTACTCGGGAGGCTGAGGCAGAAGACTCGCTTGAACCCAGGAGGCGGAGGTTGCAGTGAGCAGAGATTGCGCCACTGTACTCCAGCCTGGTGACAGAGCAAGACTCTGTCTCAAAAAAAAAAAAAAACTATAGTCCCTAGAAAAAAGATATTTATATAGCTTTAATGTGAGTAGATCCACAAACATAAATGCACTCTGGTTTATATGACTGCTAAATGACACCACCAACTCGACCATAGAATGAATGAAGAAATTATTGTTCTCTGTTATATCTCTAAAACAGCCCATTTATGTTGATGTTTGAAAATTCTGGAATCCTTGAAAATACAATTTGAAAGTTTTTTATTGATGGTAAATACAAATAAAGTATTAAGAAGCATAATCTTAGAATATATTTGTTACATACCTGAAAATTGCTCTGTACAAACAGGTTATCATGAATATCAAGGAGAGTAAAATAATGCAACAAAAATTTATTTCAGGGTCCATACCTACAGTTTTGTGAGAGATATTGAAAAATGTCTGGTTCAAAAGTCTTCCTCTAAAATGTCAAGCTTCTAACAGGATAAAAATGTGCCCAAGATAACAAAGGTTGTTAGTTACTAAGGACTAGTATTTGAGTCCTTAGTAACTAGAAACCTAAGGACTCAATTCTAAATTCTAACAATTCTAAATCCTATTTTTGAGCTTTCTTTGATGGCATATTATTAAATATTGCATTTATTATTTTATGATATGTAGTTATTTTCCAGGATTAACATTTTTTCTAAGCTTCTTTTGCTTTTTCAGTTTTTTTTTCTGAAATAAAATCTGAATTGAAGTATCATTTTAGTATTATATAAACTGTTATATAAAAGCATCTTGTCACAACCAAAGATTCTATTCTGAACTCAGCCTTGATAGCCATACAGAAATAGCATGATGACTCATCACCAGTGACTCCCTAGAAAGGCTGGGAGCTTGTTTAAAAGTTAATAAAATTTCTTCACCTTATTCTCATTAGTCTTGGCTGACAGTCTCAATCACAATTGCATACAGTCTAAAATAGAATCATGGAAATTTTGAAGGCTGCATGACTTAAGCTAAAATCTACCAATGCAGACAACCAAGCCTATTAGCTTGTAACATTTATTGAGTGCCTACTATGGGACAGGTGTTGAAACTCAATGACAGTGATGAATGAAACACTCTCCCCCTCAAAAAACAGAAAAATTTTGCAGTCTAGAGAGAGAGAGAGAATACTAACAAGTATCTGCTGAGTGCTTAAAAGTTTACCAACAGGCATAATCTACATCACCTTATTGCACCCTCATTTAATGATATTTTTAACTTTACTGGTGAAGAAATTGAGGTACAGAAGACTTAACTGAATTACCAAAGTCAACTGGTTTCTAGTTTTTTTTTTTTAACTTTACATATTTCTCATATATGGAAGATAGGTAAATAAAAATTTGTAATCAGCTCTAGAGAACTTATTTCCTGTAATCTGATATTTTATAAGTCATGAGGTTTATTTCAATTTTAAATAGCTAAATTAAAATTGCCAACTAAGGTACCTATCCAAAATTCCCACCTAATTACACATATATTCTCCTGCATGGGCTTCTCTTATTCTGGCATCTCCAACTTTTACCAGGCTCTGGGATCTTCGCCAATTTTCAGAGCTGAGCATCGTTCATTAGAAACTTTGTCATAGACATTTTAAACTGTAAGACACCCTAATTGTTTTTATAATTTCAACTTTTATTTTAGATATGGTTGGTGTATGTGCAAGTTTTTTACATGGATATGTTGTGTGAGCCTGAGATTTGGGGTATGGATCCGGTCACCCAAGTATTGAGCATAGCACCCAATAGGCGGTTTTTCAACCCTTGTCACTTGCCTTACCTCCCCACTCTAGCAGTTTTCAGTGCCTGTCATTCCCGTTTATGTCCATGAGTACCCAGTGTTTAGCTCCCATGCATAAGTGAGAACATGCAGTATTTGTTTTTTGGCTCCTGTGTTAATTTAATTAGGATAATGGCCTCCAGCTGCATTCATATTGCTGCAAAGTACATGATTTTTAAAACTTTTTATGGTTGTATAGTATTGTTTCTGTAGTATTCTATGATGTATGTGTACTACATTTTCTTTATCCAATCCACTACTGAAGGGCGCATAAGTTGATTCCATGTCTTTGATGTGAATAACAATGTGATGAACACAAGAGTGCATGTGTCTTTTTGGTAAAATGGTTTGTTTTATTTTAGGTATATATACAATGATGGGATTGCTAGGTCAAATTAGAGCTCTGTTTTAAGTTCCTTGAGATATCTCCAAACCGAGGCCCAGCGTGGTGGCTCACACCTATAATCCTAGCACTTTGGGTGGCAGAAGTGGCAGATCACCTGAGGTTAGTTTGAGATCAACTTGGCCAACATGGTGAAACTCCACCTCTACTTAGCCAGGCATGATGGCACATGCCTGTAATCCCAGCAACTTGGGAGGCTGAGGCAGGAAAATCTCTTGAACTTGGGAGGAGGAGGTTGCAGTGAGCTCAGACCATGCCATAGTACTTCAGCCAGGGCAACAAGAGTGAAACTCTTTCTCAAAAAAAAAAAAAAAGAAAAGAAAAAATCCAAACTGATTTTCAAAGTGGCTGAAACTAACTTACATTCCCACCAACAGAGTATAAGTGTTCACTCTTCAGAGCCTCGCCAACATCTGTTGATTTTTGGCTTTTTACTGATAGCCATTCTGATTGATGTGAGATATTATCTCATGATAGATTGTGGCATTGTGGCGTTTCTCTGATGAATTTTTTCTTTTTTTTTTTTTCAGAGGAATAGACCAGGAAAAGTAAAGCACTTACATAAGATGACACAGCTGAATAGCTAATGGCATTAGTTAGAGGTGAGAGTGGTAGGGACTGAGGAATAAAATTTGTATTTTATCAGTTTTTAGTCAATATTGAGATGAAGTTTTCTACCACTTTCTAAATAAATGTTAACAGATTGTATTTATTAATTCAACAAATATTTATTGGGTGATAATGCAAATTCCAAGTAAATACATATATATATATATATATATATATATATATCTCAAAATTTAGCATCTCAATTACTCCAAGATATCAATTTAGCTATCAGATGAATACGGTTGTTCTTGTCGTCAAATTCAAATAATGAAGAATTTAAACAATGCAGGCTCATTAAAGAACGGCAAGTTTAAATGATTAGATACTGTAAATGATTAAAATTCTATATTAGCTGTACTAATAGCTAGAAGGTATTTAGTATGTAGTAGATTCTGGACATGTAGTAAACATTTTACAGGTATTTTCTAATTTATTTTGAAAACAAACTGATGGGATTGGTACTAATGTTACTTTCATTTTATAAATGCAGAAACTGAGATTCAAGGGGTCAAAGAATTTGCTCAGTGCCTCCTGTAGTTTACTAAGATGTAGAAACACAAAAAGCATCATTTTAATAGAAAAATCAAACAGCCCTCTTTGTTTTATTTCCCCAAAGAGAGTTGATTATTTTCCACAATCTAGTAAGTTTACTGAATTAAATGTCTGCTGCTACTAGTAACAACATGGAATAAAAACTGCTTTCTCTAAAGGCATTATACTATTTAGAAGAATAGAAATTATAAATAATTTAATTTTATTACATAAAGAATTGGTGCAGAAAATCAAATTCTTTGAGAAGTCATTTCAACAAGCTGACTTTTAGACCCAAGACAAAGAGGGAGAAGGTTTAGTCTAGCGTATGCTAGTCCTGTTGATCAAATTTGCAAATATTCAAACAAGGTCAATTAAAAAGTAAGAATGGATAAAGAAATCATGTTTCTTTAATGTGTCTCTTTTTAGGAGCCTTCAAGAGATATCATCCAATTTGTCAATTATACTAATTTTCAAGATACAACACTTTACTTGTACAGCCACAGTTCTTCAATAGAAGTTTCTATTAAGTTAAAAATAGGGTTTGATAAAATATCCATTATATACAAGATGCTGCAAAAGCCATAGAGAGAGCCCTTTACATTTAGTGGATTTTAGCTTTAGGCTTGATAAAAAAAAATTAGGCCTTAGTTTATTTGCTATATTAGACTTGCTAAATGGAGACACGCTAAGTTGTCATAAAGTATTTGGAATTGTATCCAAAGAACTACCTGGTGCTTCTGTCAAGAATAATTGCAATTAGAAAAAAATAAAAATAAAAAAGCTATTATTTCTTCTAACATGGTCTTGATAGGCAAATAGCCATGAGATACACAAACATTTTTCTTCTACTAATATTCCTAAGAGTCTAGGCTAGAATAAACATAGTTCACAACAGAAATCAGGGCTACATACAATCATATAAGGTTGAATAAAGGTAACACGTTCAGATGTAAATTCTTCCTGACTCTCACGTCTATGTTTATTTTCTGTAACTGTTTCTTAAACAGAGGATTTGCAGATAGAATTAGGTGTTTTGCTTTGGGTTGAAAGACTTTCCTTCTGGACTGTAAAATATAAGAAAACAAGAAGAAAGAAAATATAGAAAATACAAGAACACAAGAAGAGAGAAGGTAAGATAATGGATAATAAGTATAATTTCCCACTGATTCTGGAGGACACATGATTTTTTCTCATAAAATTGGAAGAAAATAATCAGACTGATAGGAATTCTTGTGTTCAGGAAGAATATCTTATGCTTAAAAAAAAATCAGAAATTGAAGAAGAAACTCAAATGACGGTGTTAATTACAGGAGCCTATTGTCAGGCAGTATGATATGGTAACACTCCAGCAAAATGAAAGCTTGTGCTGTCTACCAGAGCAGTTAGCAGCATTTCAGTTCTATTTTGATATTTTATTTTTGGGAATCATAAAAATCATGAAAATAGTATTCGTATGTAAACATTTGGTCAATATCTTAGTAAAAAATAAATCAATGTTAAGAAATATAATATAAATAAATCTATAACTCACCTATAATGGAAATGTCCATCTAAATAGCAAATATCTGTCAAATAACAATTTCAAAAATTCAACTGTTTAGTTTATAAACTTCATTGATACAGGCAAACAAATAATGTTTAAGTGATTAGAAAACACTCTCCAATACACACCTCTACTAAAGAAAGCACTAGACAAATTGTCTAATTTGTTTGATATGACTGCCATAGTTCCAGAAACTGCATGTTGAACAAGCACAATTCCTGGGGTTAGATAATTACACAATGTTGTCTCCTACTCTCCCATTAAATGCACTTAGTACTAATATAATAGTTTTTTGACTTATTTGAAAAGAAACTCTGGCAGAATCCATGTACTTATTGGATACTCTCGAAATAACATTCTAATTCCACTTTAAGTTTCAAATCATGGTTCATATTCTGAAATGAACCTCTCCAGTCTCAGTGATAGTTCTAAAAAAATAGTGCCAAAACTGAAAAACTCAATTTTAAAAATAATAATTATAATAGGATCAAAAACCATCAAATAACTCTTAAATTTATCAAACACTATGAATGACATATACCCTAACTTATTTATCATTACTGACAGAAATTTAAACAGCCTATTTAAATCATGCATATATCATACAGATTAACTGAAGGTTAAATTGTTAATTCTCCAGAATCCACTCTTGAGATTCAATGCAATCCCAAATAAAATGCCAGCAGGTTTTCTTTTTATTTTTTATTGTACTTTGGGCTCTGGGGTACATGTGCACATCCTGCATCCTGCAGGATTGTTGCATAGGTACATACATGCCATGGTGGTTTGCTGTCTCCGTTTTCGCACCCCCTCCAACCTTGGCCTACATCAGGCATTTCTCCCTGTGTTATCCCTCCCCATCCTCCTCACACCCCTGCTGTCCCTCCTCTCCTCTCCCCTCCACAACCCTACCTAGCCCAGTGAGTATTGTTCCCTTCCCTGTGCCCAAGTGTTCTCATTGTTCACCACCTGCCTCTGAGTGAAAACATACTGTGTTTGATTTTCTGTTTTTGTGTCAGTTTGCTGAGAATGATGGTTTCTATATTTATCCATGTCTATACAAAGGACACGAACTCGTCGTTTTTTATGGCTGCATAGTATTCCATGGTGTATATGTGCCACATTTTCTTTGTCCAGTCTATCATCAATGGGCATTTGGGTTGGTTCCAGGTCTTTGCTATCATAAACAGTGCTGCAACGAACATACATATGCATGTGTATTTATAATAAAATGATTTATAATCCTTTGGGTATACACCCAGTAATGGGATTGCTGGGTCAAATGGAATTTCTATTTGTAAATCCTTGAGGAATTGCGACACTGTCTTCCACAATGGTTGCATTAATTTACACTCCCACCAACAGTGTAAAAGTGTTTGTATTTCTCCACATCCTCTCCAGCATCTGTTGTCTCCAGAATTTTCAATGCTCGTCATTCTAGCTGGCATGAGATGGTATCTCAATGTGGTTTTGATTTGCATTTCTCTAATGACCAATGATGATGAGCATTTTTTCATATGTTTGTTGGCCACATAAACGTCTTCTTTTGAAAAGAAGTGTCTGCTCATATCCTTCACCCACTTTTGAATGGGTTTGTTTGTTTGTTTCTTGTAAATCTGTTTTAGTTCTTTGTAGATCCTGGATATCAGCCCTTTGTCAGATGGGTAGATTGCAAAATTTTTTTCCATTCTGTTGGTTGCCAGTTCACTCTAATGATTGTTTCTTTTGCTGGGCAGAAACTCTTAAGTTTAATTAGATCCCATTTGTCTATTTTGGCTTTTGTTGCCATTGCTTTTGGTGTTTTAGTCATGAAGTCTTTGTCTGTGCCTATGTCCTGAATAGTGTTGCCTGGGTTTTCTTCTAGGGTTTTTATGGTGTTAATTCTTATGTTTAAACCTTTAATCCATCTGTAGTTAATTGTTGTGTAAATTGTAAGGAAGGGGTCCAGTAAACTGACTATAATATTCAAAGAGGTGATTTTAAAGTTCATATGGATATGCCAAAGGCAAAGAAAGAGACAAGTTTGAAGAGAAAAATTGAAGGAATTATTACAAAGCTTCAGTAATTAAAGCAATAGGGTGTTAGTGTACAGAGACAAATAGAACAATGGAACAGACTATAGATTCCAGAAACAGGCCTACACATATACTTTCAGTAGATTATAACAAAAGTGTCATTGAAATGCAGTAAGGTGACAATGTTCCTTTGAACCAAAAGTTTTGGCTCCAGTGGGGTTTCACATTAGAAAAAGAAATTAAACTTTGACTTCTACTATACATCATAAATACAGATGAATCTCAGGCACAAAAAGGACCCAAATGTGAAGATAAAATTATGATGCTGGTAAACATAACAAAGAAAAATATACTTATGAAATCAGGATAAGTAAAGATTTCTTAAACCAATTTAAAAAATAACCATACAAAGACATAAGTTGACTAACATTAAAGATTAAAAGTGTATTAAATTATTTCTAAATAAAGAAAACGTTCACACAATATGAGAAGATATTACAATCTATATGTGTGAAAAAGAAGTTTTATGTAGAATATATACAGTTTTCCAATGAGTTAATAAAAAGGATAAATTCTTCCTTTCCCACACAAAAAAATGAATAAAATATTTGAACAGGTAATTAACAGAAGAGGATATCCAAATGTTCTACAAGAATATCAAAAGGTGTTCAATTCTTTTTAGTCAGAGGGAAATAAATATAAAAAGAACCATGAAATGATCTTACAGGAATGACTGCAAAAGAGCAAAAATAACACTGATAGAATACCAAGTAATGGTGGAATATGTAAGAACTGAAACTCCCAAACATTATAGTTGTTATTTTTAATTATTAAAATTCTTTTGGAAAACAATTTAAAAATGTCTACCAAATGTGAATATATGTACACCCAATATTCCAGCCATCCCACTTCTAGCCATTCTGCTACTACCCAAAAGGAAGAGGCAAATTGTGCACCAAAAGATAAGCATTAGAATTTTCATGAGACATTATTTATAATAGCCAAAAAATGAAGACAATTTACTTGGCCATTTGGCAATTACCAATACATTAATAAATATAATGTGGATTATTTGTATAATGTAGTACTATGCATCAATGGGGAAAAACTTAGTGCAACATGTAATAAAAATAATAAATCTGATTGAGGTCATGATAGGTAAAATAATCAGTAACCAGTAACTACATATAATTTTATCCTATTTATATAAGTTTCAATAATTGGCTTAATTAAACTAATTGAGAGAGGTAAGAAAATATAGTTTATTTGAAGAGGGAGCATGGGGGAAAGATCTGGAATTCTTAAATACTTGTTTATAGTTACAATGTTTTTTTTAATCATCTTTTTCCTGCTAGTTTCACCATCTTTGTCATTTATAGATCAATTTCTCAACAGAATTTTCTTCTGATTGCAAGTGATATTATTTTGCTCTTGGCCTGCATGGGAAGTTTTGACTGGAAGATTCATGTCTTCCTTTAAAGAGTATAGTGCTTTGTTTTGGCAGATAATTGAGTTACGTGCTGAGTATGTTGATACTTTTTAGCTCTGTTTTTAATATTTGCTAGGGTGGATCTAGAAAAGCCTTTACTCCAGAGATAGTTCACTTCCACTACTAATTCGTGGATCACTGGGCTGTCTCCTAATGCTCTGAGGGATTATTGAGGATATTTCATTTGGTCTGATTTGAGATTAAACATCTTCCGACCTTGTATTGTGCTCTGGAAATTTTCAGTTTGTAACTCTCTGGTTGTTCTTTGTCTATACTCAGGAGGTTCAAACTTCTCAAGTGCAATCTAGTCTTCCAGAAACCCTCAAAGAGACTCTTATACAAATTTCTGGAGCCCATAGCTCCAACGTGCCCAGAACATTATGCTGAAATTTCTAAGCATCTCAGTGCCCCTAACTGCTATTGCCAACTCCTCAACTCAGTGAGCTCCCTTGTTCAGCTTGGAATTTCCCTCTTTGTATTGTGTCCTACAAAATGCCTTCAGGAGGAAAGCCAGGATGATTCCTTGGCTTACCCCATTTCTCTCCCTTCTCTGAAGGATCATAGACCTAAATTGCCTGTTGTCCAATGTCTGAGGAGTTATATAAATATGTGCTTTTAAATTTTTATTGTAGAAAGTTAAATCACGTTTGAGTTAAGCCATTATACAGATGTTTTAAATAGTTTAAGCAGTTTTATTCAATGTATGAAATTGTTAGTATCTTTGTTTTTTGACTGTTTTGATTTTCTTAAAAATCAGATAGTTAGTTGAGTCCTATTTGATGTATAATAATTAAAACAATAGTTGTGAATTACTTAGAAAGTACTCAAACTTCGTGAACCTCTATTTTTTGCTATCATTTGCTCCTAGGTTCTTCATTTATTAATCCTCATATATTCTTGGTAGATGAATGATAGTATCCAAATTTCATTTGTTAAAGCTTTCAGACTAAGTATAAAATGGATAAATAAAACAAAATAACTTTTATCGATTCTACTTACAGACAAAGTAAGTACTATTTTCAAAACAGCATGGCATTATTTAAGTGACCCAAATCAGAGATTGGAATCCTTCTCTGTCATTATAAGCTTTGTGTCCATTACCAAGTTTTAACCCTGTATGAACTACTATATTCTCATCTCTAAAATCAAAACACTAACCCCTTACTTTATGGGATTAAAAGAAATTGTGTAGCAACTGTGTAGCTTCTAAGCTACTTCACCTGCCATGGGTCTTTGCTCCAAACATGAGTATGTGTCTTGAGCATAAGAAACAAGACCACAGATAATTCAATACTCTATGCAAAGAAATAGAGTTAATCAGTAATGTATATGTTGTCAAAATGATGGAAAAGATGAATTATACTATGAGATGAATGGCCTTGTTTTCAAGGTTCCTACCAAAGTACAGAATCTTCTACTTTATTATCCTGACACTTTCTGTTAATGGTAACATGGTTTAATAAATTAATACATTATTTTGTGGGCTGCACATGCATTATGTTAATGCAGGTATAGAAGCATAATCACAAAAGACAAACTGCAGCAAACTTGTCTGATGTGTGCAAGGATAATGTTACAGACTATTAATTATAGCTGGCATTGTAGGATATGTTATTTGTATGGTTCAGTTTGATATAAGACAAAAAGACTGAAATTAAATATCAATAAATTATAAAAGTATAATATAAATATAAACTTCCTTGGTGATCGGCTGAATTCAAATTAAAGGAAATATTTCGCAAGATTTAGTTATCGTTGAGGATGACTTAGGAATAGAAGAAAGGTGTTTTCAGTTTTTAAAACATAATTCATCTTAAACCCCTAACTAACGATGTTTTTGGTTTTGCTGCAATATTTTTAATATTGTTGCCTGATTGCTGAATATAATGGAATATTTCTAATTATCAGCCTCTGAGAATATGAACCACCATCATTTTTGTTTCTTAACCAATGCTAAGAATGTGCATGTAACAAACAAGAGATACGAAGTGTCTCATTTGAATCAGATAAAACTTGCCATCATCTGAGGCTTTAAATACCCTTGTCTTTTAAAAAATATTTTAACTTTTATTTTAGGTTCAGGGGTACATGTGAAGTCTTGTTATATAGGTAAACTTGTGACTTGGGATTGGTTGTACATATTATTTTATTACCTGGGTAGTCAAGCTTCTACCTGACAGTTTTTTTCTTTAAAGAATTGAGGGGAAATGCCAGATATAGGTGATGGGGAGGAAGGCAGCAAACCATACTACCATGTGTCTACCTATGCAATAATCTTACATGTTCTTCAAATGTACCCCAAAACCTAAAAGGCAATAAAATACATATTTAAAAAAGAAAGAAAAGAAAGAGAATAAAGTAAAAGGCAAAATGAAAAGTAGAAAAAATATCTTATTTGAAAAAATAATGAGTTAATATTATACATCAGTATTATAAAGTTTCCATAAGTATTTTTCATTTTTAACTTGCTTTGCCTTTTTTTCTTCATCATTCTTAAAAACAATTTATAAATTATACTAGTCTTTTTCTAAAAACTAGATTTGGCTTTGTGGCCACTCTTCATTATATATTTTATTTCTGACTCATTAATTTTGCTTATATATTTATTTTCTCTATTATATCATTTTTATTTTAGTTTCTTTTTAGATAGTTAGATATATCTTTTATTTCAGCCTTTTTCTTGTCTTTTAAATGCATGTAATTCTGCAACTCTATTTCTAAACCTGGAGTCAGCATCATCATTCACGTGCCATGTATTTATATGTAGTTTGTTCATTATATATTTTTAAAAATGTTACTGAATTTTCTAGTGGCTTTTTCATTGACTTGTGTTATTTAGATGAGAATCCCTTATCATATATATATCACTCATTACTTTATCCACTCTTTGATTGAATGACATTTCATATATATATCATGGAATACTACTCAACCATAAGAAGGAATGAATTAGTGGCATTCACCACAAACTGGATAGGATTGGAGACAGTCATTTTAGGTGAAGTAACTCAGGAATGGAAAACAAAACATCGTATGTTCTCACTCATAAGTGAGAGCAAAGTTTTGAGGCACAAAGGCATAAGAATGACACATGGACTTTGGGGACTCAGGGGAAAAGATGGGAAGGGGGTGAGGGAGAAAAGGCTACAAATTGGGTTCAGTGTATACTGCTCAGGAGATGAGTGCACCAAAATCTCACAAACCACCAATGAAGAACTTATGTAACCAGATACCACCTGTTCTCCAAAAACCTATGGAAATGTGTGTGTGTATATGGATACATATCTGTGTATATATATATATATGTGTGTGTGTGTGTGTATATATATCTATATATATATGTGTATATATATCTGTGTATATATATGCATATGTATACATATATATACACACATATATACATATGTGTGTATATATATGTGTGTATAAATATATATATAGTTGTTTTCTTATGTTTTCACCTGTTTTTATAATTTTGATTTGATTTGCAGTGGTGTTAGTTTCAAAAAGCTACTCCACCATTAGTAGAGGCAAAAAGTCTTTTATTTTGTGTATTTTGTGACTATATATCAAAATTTACTCAGGTTTTAATTTTTATGAGCCAAATTTACACTGTACTAGTAACCTGTATGGGTAAAAATACCAGTGATAGTTAAAGGGAATTATAAAGCAGATAGTTATTACCACATACAACAATAATTTGATAAGAAGTTAAACTTTCCACTAATAAAAATTGTTCTATATCTCATATTCTGAATACTTAAAATTCATCAGAATACTTCAGTAAATGTTGATTTAAGATTAGAAACTAGTAGTGAAAGATAATCATGCCACTACACTCTGGCCTAGGCAACAGAGCAAAATCCTGTCTCTAAAAAATAAAAAGAAATGATTAGAATCTGTTTCTATTTTAGATGGCATTTAAATAATAAGTAATTTCTTATAACTAATGTTATTCATTATAATATTTCAAATGTATTTCTAAATTATGTTAGCTTGAGGGATTTCTTTATATGTATCTATGTTTTTTCTTCACAGTCCATAGTCTCATCAAAATATGTAAGGATATTTGTGATACCAAAATAATATCTCACAATTTCCATATTTGTAATATTTTCCCCAAATGCCTCTTCTCATTAGTTTTTACTTATATACTTTAATTAGATTGAATTACAGATGAAATAAGACTAAAACTCTGTCTTGCGGGGAACCACAAACTACATACTTACAATTGTTTTGGGCATAGGAAATATACTGTTTAGATATCCATTAAGGTAGGGATATCCAAGCCCCTGATAGCAGTCCATGGCCTGTTAGGAACCTGGCTGCACACCAGGAGGTATGCAGCAGGCAGGTGAACAATGCTTCATCTGTATTTATAGCCTCTTATCATTGTTGACATTACCACCTGAACTCCATCTCCTGTCAGACCAGTGGTGCCATTAGATTCTCATAGGAGTGTGAACCTTATTGTGAACTGCACATGTGAGGGATCTAGGCTACATGCTCCTTACGAGAATCTAACATCTGATGATCTATCACTGTCTGTCATCCCCAGATGGGACTGTCTATTTGTGGGAAATCAAGTTCAGGGCTCCTACCGAGTGTACACTGTGGCTAGTTGTATAATTATTTTATTATATATTATAATTTCATAATAATAGAAATAAAGTGGACAATAAAAGTAATGTGCTTGAATCATCCTGAAACCATATCCCCACCCCCAGTCTGTAGTAAAACTGTCTACCATGAAACTAGTCCCTGGTGCCATAAAGGTTGAGGACTGCTGTATTAAGCCACATTTGTTAAATATTCATTTAGATTTAGATTTACATTACTTGTTCTCTTATAGGCAATATAATTATGCATAAAGTTAATAAAATATGAATAGTCTATATATCATATTTGATGCTAGGAGATAGTGACTCTCTTTACCATTATTTAAAATAGATATGCTGCTAATATTGAATAGATAGCAATATTAATTTTAAAAACTGATAATTTAATGTCAGAAATTTGCCTCCTATATGGAAGGGGTTCCATCCTCCAACAGGTGAGTCACAGGACATAAAAAGAGATTATCTGAGTAGATAAAGATTAAATGATTACCTTGACAATTAATTTGACTTGGGCTTATCAGTGTATCTATCTTTACAAATGAAATGAGAATTGACTAATTTCTCAAAAACAGAGGAAGTCTAACATGGGTCAGACCCATTGCAAATACACATTACATTCACAGATGTTGTAATTAATCACTGAAAAGAAGCTGATGAGATGATGTCATCAGTAGCTTCTGCTTTTTAAGCTACTTGTGCCACTAGCAAAACTAGGCGTAAGTGAGAACTTACCCAGTGATGATAATCTTATATAGAGGGCATATGAAAGGGTCATTGTTTTTATATTTTAACATTACTAAAATCCAAACATATCTTACATTTGATACCAGAAGAAATTTTTCAAAGAGAGAGGTGTAAGGTATACATTTCCTTTGTGTTTGCTGATTTATTAATAGAACTTACATACTAATCTAGTTTTTACCTGAATAAACTTATTTAAATTGATAACATAACATGAGATTAGCTTTTTCCTTAAATATGAATGATTAGTGGTGCCTAATATATCTTCAAAAATGTTAAACCTTGATGGACTGTTGAAATAAGTTTATCAAGCATATCAATATGTGAACACTGGTTAATACAATCAAAGACAGAATAAATTACCACACATCTCAGAACTGAACATTTTCAAATGTGGATATTGAAAAAATGTAAATTCAGTTGAAGAGACCCAAGGATAATAGCTAAGCAGGAAATACAGACAAATGAAGTAATCATATATCATATGTATATGAATTATACATGTTTAATCATGTGCACATATAAGAAGGAATGATGTGTGTGTGTGCATGTGTGTATCTTCATCAAACTTAAATTTAAAGCATTGATCTTCAAAAGCTCCCTGTCACTGTGATGTTATACACAAACAGAAATGATTATGAGATTCTTTAAGGTCTGAACATAGAGAAGGCTTAGACTCATACCAGATTACTAAATCTATGTGCTCCTCTCTAGACCTTAACTCCTTTATCTCTAACAATAGCAAAATGATGACCAACATTTAATTTTTAACCAGCAGGTAAATGTCATTATGGCTTTAGTCCATGTTTATATCAATTCCAAAATATATTTACATAACTCCTAAGTAATTTCTTACCTCCAAATTCTAGTTCCCTATCCCTATACAACATAAGGAAATTCTCTGGACCTACCTGAATCCCTATATTTACTTTTGTCTATAATACCTAAAAACATCTAAAATACAAATATTTATGCTTTTGTTTTCCTAACCCCCATTCCCAACAGTGGCTACGGCAAGCCACACTCAAGGAGAGTCTGAGTACAGACCAGTTCTAACATGCCCTCATCTGATGGTATTTCTCTACCCACTTTAATATTCAAACATATAAGACATAAACTCTTGGGAGATTTATGGTCCCACCCATTGCCTAAGAAACCAGAATACTTCCCCTGGACAACTTAAGGCAAGCTTATATCTCCCTACTGCTGCAGCTGGTGTTCTCTTGAAAATGCCACATCCTGGCTGGAGGCCAACCGACTCAGGCCATTACAACAACCCATGACAGAAGAACCCTGCTCCGAGTAAGGAGAAAACAATAGCTAATTCCACTGTCTACAACATCCTGTCTAACCAGAGGTCCTGAGTGTATCCACATGACAACTTCACTGGTAGTATAACCAGCATTTGAGAAAACCAGCATACTAAACATATCTACAATCAAGGATTCTCGCAGAATCTATTTCAATCCCCTGCCACCTCCACCAGAGGAGATGCTGGTATCCATGGCTGGAAGACCTGAAGGCAGATTACATCACAGGACTCTTTGTAGACATTCCCTAGCACCAGTTCAGAACCAGGTGGCCCCATTGACTGACAAGAATCAGAAGAGCAATAACAATCATTGCTGTCTACATCTCAGGAAGCCCCACTCCTAGTGGAATGGGAAGAGCAACACATCAAGGGATCACCCCATGGGAACAAAGAATTTGAACATAAGGCCTTGAGTTCCAGCCCTTTCCACTGAAATAGTCTAATCAAATAAGAAGGAACTAGAAAAGTAATTCTGGTCATATGACAAAACAGGGCTCTATCACAGCCCTAAAAGATTATACTAGTCCCCCAGCAATGGATCCAACCAACAAGAAATCTCTGAATTGCCAAATAAAATATACAGAAGGTTGATTATTAGGCTACTTAAGGAGATACCAGAGAAAGGTGAAAAACAAAGAAATTAAAAAGAACAATACAGAGTATGGCTGAAAAATCTCCTAGAGAAACAATTATAATTTCTGGAAATGAAAAACATACTTAGAGAAATACAAAATGTGCTGGAAAGTTTCAACAATACTCTAGGACAAATATTAGAAGAAAGAATTTCAGAGCTCAAAGAAAAGGCTTTTGAATTAACCCAATCAAACAAATACAAGAAAAAAGAATTAAAGAATAAGCAAAGCTTCCAAGAAATTCAGGATTATATTAAATGATCAAACTTGAGAATAACTGGTATTCTTGAGGAAGGAGAGTAATCTAAAATTTTGAAAAGTTGATTTCAGAGACTAATTGAGGAAAACTTCCCTGGCCTTGCTAGACATCTAGACATCCAAATACAAGAAAGAACACCTAGGAAATTCTTTTCAAAAAGATCATCACATATGCATATATTCATCAAGTTACCTAAAATCAAGACAAAAGAAAGAATCCTAAGAGTTGTGAGACAAAATCATCAGGTAACCTATAACAGGTAACCTATAATGGAAAACCTATTAGATTAACAGCAGAATATTAGCAAGAAGCTTACAATTGAGAGAGGATTTGGGTCCTATCTTTTGCCTCCTGAAACAAAATAATTATCAGCCAAGAATTCTGTATACAGCAAAACTAAACTTCAAAATTAAGGGGAGATAAAGTCTTTTTCAGAAAAACAAATGCTGAGAGAATTAACCACTACCAAGCCAGCACTACATAAATGCTAAAAGGAGTTCTAAATCTTGAAATAAAACTTCAAAATATACCAAAACAGAACCTCCATAAAGCATATATCTCACAGAGTCTGTAAAAAAAAAAAAAAAACACACAATGAAAAATAACAAGATATTTAGGCAACAATTAGCATGATGAATAGAACAGTACCTCACTTCTCAGTACTAAAGCTGAATGTAAATGGTCTAAATGCTTCACTTAAAAGATACACCATGGCAGAATGAATACATTTCCACTAACCAAGTGACTTCCGTCTTCAAGAGACTTACCTAACACATAAGGACTCACATAAACTTAAGGTAAATGCATAGAAAAAGATATTTCATGCAAATAGAAACCAAAAGCAAGCAGGAATAGCTATTCTTATATCATGAAAAAAACATACTTTAAAGCAACACAGTAAAAAAAAAAAAAAAAAGACAAAGAGGGGCATTTTATAATGATAAAAGGATTAGTCCAAGAGAAAAATATAATAATCCTAAATATATATACACTCCTAACACTGAAGATACCAAATGTATATAACCATTACTACCAGACATAAGAAATGAGGTAGATGTCAACACAATAATAGTGGGGGACGTCAATATTCCACTGACAGCACTAGACAGTTCATCAATACAGAAAGTCAACAAAGAAATGATGGACTTAAACTATACCCTAGAACAAAGGACTTAACAGATATTTATAGAACATTCTACCCAACAACTGCAGAATATACATTTTTTTCATCAGCACAATGAACATTCTCCAAGATAGACTATATGATAGGTCATAAAACACATCTCAATACATTTAAGAAAACAGAAATTATATCAAGTATCCTCTCAGAACTCAGTGAAATTAATCTAGAAATTAACTACATACAAAAGAAACCCTCAAACATATATAAGACTTAGAAATTTATCTCTCTTGAATGATCTTTATGTCAACATTGAAATCAAGATGGAAATTTAAAAAATTATTTGAACTGAATGATAATAATGATATAACTTATCAAAACCTTTGGGATACAGCAAAAAAGTGCTAAGAGGACATGGGTGATAGTATTAAATGCTTACATCAAACAGTCTTTTGAAAAAGCACAAATAGATTATCTAAGGCCACACTTCAAGGAACTGAAGAAGCAAAACAAACCAAACTCAAACCGGAAGAAGAAAAGAAATAAAGAATATCAAAACAGAACTAAATAAAATTGAACCAAAAATATAAAAAAGAGAAAGTTCAAAAAGCTGTGATTTTTAAAAGAGATAAACAAAGCTGATAGACCATTAGCTCGATTAACCAACACAAGAAGAGAGAAGATCCAAATAAACTCAATTAGAAACAAAACGGGAGATATTGCAACCAATATCACAGAAATACAAAATACCATTCAAGGCTACTATGACCAACTTTATACACACAATCTAAAAACTCTAGAGGTGATGGATAAATTCCTGGAAATATATAGGCCTTCTAAATTAAATCAGGAATAAATACAAACTCTGAGCAGACCAATACAAGTAGCAAGATTTAAATAGTTATTTGAAAAACTGCCAACAAAAATGTCCGAGACCACATGGATTCACAGTGGAATTCTAACAGACAATCAAAAAAGAATTGGTACCATTCTTAATAAAACTATTCCAAAAGTTACAGAAGGATGGACTCCTCCCTAAATCATCCATGAAGCCAGTACAACCCTAATACCAAAACCAGAGAAGGACACAAAAAAAGAAAACTATAGACCAGTATCCATAATGAAAGATGTCAAAATTGTCAACAAAATACTAGCTAACTAAATCCAACAGCATATCAAAATACAATATACCATGATCAAGTGGATTTCATACAAGTGATGGAGGGATGGTCCTATGCAAGTCAATAAATGTGATACATCATATAAACAGAACTAAAAACAAAAATCATATGATCATTTAAATAGATGCAGAAAATGCATTTGACAAAATCCAGCATCACTTTACATTTAAAACCCTCAGAAAATTTGACATAAAAGAGACATATCTCAAAGTAAAAAAAGCCATCTATTGCAAACCTACAGCCAGCATTATACTAAATGGGGAAAAGTTGAAAGCATTCCCCTGAGAATTGGACCAAGACAAAGATGCCCACTTCTACCACTTTTATTCAACATAGTACTGGCAGTCCTAGCCAGGGCAATCAGACAAGAGAAAGAAATAAAGGGCATCCAAATCAGTAAAGAGGAAGTCAAACTATTGCCGTTTACTAATGATGTGACTGTGTAACTAGAAAATCCTAAATAGGCAGCTAAATATTTCCTAGATTTGATAAATAAATTAAATAAAATTTTAGAATACAAAATCAACATACACAAATCAGTAGCAGTCCTATACACCAACAACTACCAAGCTGAAAACCAAATAAAGAACTCAATGCTTTTTACAACAACTGCAAACAAACAAACAAACAAGTATACTTAGGAATATACCTAACCAAGGAGGTGAAAGAGATCTACAATGAAAACTAGAAAACACTGCTGTAAGAAATCATAGTTGAACAAACAAATGGAAACACATCCCATGCTGATGGTTGGGTAGAATCAATATTGTGAAAATAACCATAGTGCCAAAAGCAATCTACAGATCAAATACATTTCCCATCATCATTCTTCACAGAACTAGAAAAAAAATCCATCTATACATCCAGCAAAAGAATAATACTCAGAATTTACAAGAAACTCAAATCAGCAAGAGAAAATCTAATAATCCCATCAAAAAGTAAAAAAAGAACATAAACAGACAATTTACAAAAGAAGATATACAAATGGCCAAACAAACCTATGAAACAGTATTCCACATTACTACCAGATAAATGTAAATTAAAACCGCAATGAGATACCACTTAACTCCTGCAAGAATGACTGTCATTAAAAAATCAAAAACTAATAGATGTAGGTGTGGATGTAGTGAAAAGAAAACACTTTTACCCTCCTCATGGGAAATGTAATCTACTACAACCACTATGGACAACAGTATGAATATTCCCTAAAGAAATAATATATCTACCATTTTATCCAGCCTTCCCACTATGGGGAAGACATACTTTCTATCCAGAGAAAAATAAAACATTATATGAAAAAGACACTTGTACATGTGTGTTTACAGAAGCACAATTTGCAATTGCAAAAATATGGAACCAGCCTAAATACCCATCAATAAGTGAGTGAATAAACAAAATGTAATATATACATATACATATATATATACATATACACACATATATATACGTATATATACACACACATATGTATATATATACACATATGTATGTATATACACACACACATATGTATATATATATATACACATATGTATGTATATATACACACACATACATACATACACACACACACCATGGAATACAACTCAATCATAAAAATGAATGAAATAATGGCATTCACAACAACCTTGATGGAGTTGGAAACCATTATAATAAGTGAAGTAACTCACGGATAGAAAGCCAAATAGTGTGTGTTCTCATATATGAGGATGT
Source organism: Cacajao melanocephalus (assembly GCA_963573385.1). Taxonomy (NCBI): domain Eukaryota; kingdom Metazoa; phylum Chordata; class Mammalia; order Primates; family Pitheciidae; genus Cacajao; species Cacajao melanocephalus. Next base: position 14,242 of record CAUYLG010047907.1, on the reverse strand, counting down.
AAAGGCATACGAAATATATGATGGACTTTGGGTACTTATAGGGAAGGGTGAGTGGGGGTGAGGAATAAAAGACTATGTAGTAGGTACAGTGCGTACCGCCTGAGTGATGGGTGCACTAAAATCTCAGAAATCACTACCAAGAAACTTATCCATGTAACCAAAACCTACGTGTTCCCCCAAAACTATTAAAATCAATTAAAATAGGTGTGTTTATCACTTACAGATGGAATCAAAGCAACAGAAGCCTAGCATTCATTGCTATCCATTCTCTCAAAGTTCAAGAAAGCTGTCTGGGGTGAATGGAGTCTCATCTATGTATTCCCCACTTGTATCGCAGCTGAGTGACCCTGGAAAGTAGCCTGCCCTGGTTTTTATAACCCGGGGATATGTATATAATTGCATATCAGGCCATTTCTTCTTCCAGGCAAAGTGAACAACCAGGTGCATTGCCTGAAGTACTGCCTACTGGGAAGATTTCCCTTCACCACGCTCTTTCAAGGATGTTCTATAGAGAGGCTGTAGTGCTATAGCTATCCACTTTTGGTTGCTACCAGCATGTCATGCAGAACAATCTGTAAACCATACCCAAGTCCTCTCTTTCTCTGTCAGCTGGCCAGAGGGAATGCCCCATGAGGCTATCAGTGAAGATGAAGAGAAAGTAATGTGTAAAGATTGGGAACCATGGGCATTTGGCCCTTTTTTGTAAAATGTAGTTGTGTCTTTAGGGCTTTCTAGGGCCTGATTATGTTTATATCACTTCCATTGGATGATGGAGTATTGCTGTGTATGTCCAGCTTTATGACTCGGTGAGTCAGCAAACAGCCAGTACATGATAAGCAACTCAGGTCACATGGTAACATGGTAACCCATGGTTATGCGTTCAGTTTATATTAAAGTCCAATAGCAGACCAAGGGCTGTTTCTCAGAAGGAGAGTAGATATCTGGGAATCATAGTAGTGCCTTGCTCCAAAATCCTAAAGACTTACACTGTGATTCACCTATAGGGACTGGAGGAATGCCTCAAACTGCATCCCTATCTGGCATCAACACATTAGCACCATTGTATCTGTGTCATCATATGGCAGAAGTGGTAGAACAGCTTGCATAGTAGCCTGGACTTGTTGCAGAGCCTCTTCTTGTACTGGGCCCCATTCAAAACTAGTAAGTTTTCAGGTCACTCCATTAATGGGCTGGAATAACACATCCAAATGAGGATATGTTGTCTCAAAATTCTAATTAGGCAACTAGGCATTGTGTGTTTTTCTTGGTTGTAGGAGGAAGCAGATGCAATCCAACAACTTAGAAAGGATATCTCAACATCACTGGACTCTGAGAAATCTTATTAAATTGAAAAGATTTATAATTTTAGTCAGATTTCTTTCTTTTTCTCTGATGCAACTGTTTTACCAATAAGTACAGAATAATTGCTACTTCTCACTCATTGTCTAATCAGCATGATGCTTATCAGTGTAATGGACCAGATAAATATTTTGTGGAAAGAGAAAGTGTTCAAGATCCCTGTGAACTAAATTATGACGCAGAACTAAAGAGTTGATATACCCCTGATATAGGGCAGTGAAGGTGTATTGCTGGTCTTGCCAGATGAATGCAAACTGCTTCTGATGAACTTACTAACAGAGATAGAGATAAAAAATTTCCCAGGTCAACAGCTTACACATACCAGGAACTGAAATATGTGTTGATTTCCCCAAACAGTAAATTTACCTCTTGCATGGCAGCTGTAGTTGGAGTTACCACTTGGTGAAACTTTAAAAAACCCACTGTAATTCTCCAATATTCATCAATCTTCTTCTGAATAAACCATATAGGAGAGTTGAATGGGGATGTGGGGAATGACCACCCTGCATCTTTCAAGTCCTTAGTGATGGTACTAATCTTTGCAATCCTTCCAGAAATGCAATATTGCTTTAGATGTACTATTTTTCTAGGTAAATGCATTCTAATGGCTTCCATTTGGACTTTCCCAATATAATACTCACCATTCGACAAGTCAGGAAAGCCATGTAGGAATTCTGCCAGCTGCTAAGTATATTTATTCCAATTATGCATTTTTGAAGTGAGGAAATAACCACAGGATGGATTTGTGGACTCACTGGACCCACTGTGAATGAATTGGGCCTGAAACAAAATTCCTTCATCAACCTATACTCTGACTGGAGGGCTAAGTGATGTTTTGAGTCTCTCGAAATCTATGTCAGTTCAGAGCCTGTGTCCAGTAATCTTAAAAAATCACAATATTTTCTTTTCTTCAAATGCACAGTTACCCTGGTAAAAGGATGTTAGTTCCTTTGGGAAAGTCTGGGAAGAAAAATAAAAGTATAAATATTTCATAGTGTACCAAAATTCTTCCCCAAGATGACCCCAGGCTCCTTTTTATTTTATTCAAGACATTCTAGCATGGGAAACAGTTCTGTATTTGTACATACAGAACTGAGAATTTGTCTTCCGGAATGCTTTCCAGGAGACAAATAAGCTGTATGGCACTTGGCATAAATCTGCTTCTCTGAAAAGTAACAAGATCTCACCATGCACAAGATGATCAACACAGACCTTAGCAGAATCTAGAAAAGCCCAGAGATCCAAAAAGCCCTTGGAATACCATGCAAGATGATTCATCTTAGAGTCTTGAAGAAGAACCCACTAAAAAAAATCTGAGAATCATGTTGAAGCTAAACCCATATGTAAAGACCAAGCACTGGAACGCCATTCTTTATCAGAGCAGGAATCATGAACTTTGTGTGGATAAGGTGGCGGCAGCAGCAGCAGCAGTGCTAGAGGTCAAATCAGGTGAGGAGGGTATTGCAGGCAAGAAGCTTGCGCTAGGGAAGAAAACAAAGGAGGCTGTTTGTGTTAAGAAGAATAAGAAACCTCTGGTGGAGAAAAAAGCAGCAGCTACAAATGAACAGCCACTTGCAAAGAAGCCAGCAGAAACAAAATCAACCACCAAACAAAAGAAATCTGCTGCATAAACCCTTAAATTTTTTTATTCCATAAAAGTCAAATCACTTTTGACAGCTTATTTTGAATAAAGACCTGATGAAATAGGCAGTGAAAAAAAAATAAGACATTCTGTGTCTACAGATTGGCTTAAGTCTGGTCATTGATTGACTGTCTATGACTGTCTGGTTTTACAACTGGAGTGAGATTTTTGTTCACATCACCTGGAACTCTTTTGCTTATATGAATCAATTAAGAATTTAGTAGGCTTTCTATCTATTTGATTTCTAGGAACACCATCATTTAATAACCAATGCCATATGTCTGCTGTGGGTCTGATGGCTGCTTTGACTCTACTGTCCTTTATAATAACAACCCGCACCTTGTCATTGGTGGCTCAGGGCTGCCACTTTACCTATCCTGTTATCCAATTGCTCTCATTGCATTTAGGTTTTCAAATTCAGTGCCTGAAATTTCTGCTATAACATACAGCCTAAAGGGGAAATTAGTCATTGAGAAATTCAAGAATGCAGGAACTCTTCTTACAAATTTATTTATCAAAGAGTACATGACTTATGTCTTCTGGACCCTCTAACATTCCAATCATCAGAAGCCTTTGAATTTCTTCTTTTACACTAAATTAAATGTGACCAGGCATCTGCAAATTGCTGAGTGGGCCATCTTTGATCCATGTGTTGGCCAACAAACCAAACTATTAGATCCCTTTCTAACTCCCCGAGCTGCAATATTAAATGAAATATATTTGCTTGTGGACCCATATCAATCAATTTAGCCTGATACAACTTTTTATTACATCTACCATTATCCCACATCCTTAATATCCACTCCTATGCTTATTCTCCAGATTTCTGCTAGTAAGAGTTAGAAACTCAAGTAGTTCATTTAGAGTGTAGTGCATCTCCTCATGGCCCACATTTTATACCTATCTTAGAGTGGTCTTCTTGAACTTAAGTCTACTTATATATCTAGAAGCAAAGAGGGGTAGTAGAGGTGGAACAATCAGCATTGTCTTGCATTGCAACTGCCTCAAGGAAGGCCACTACTGTTTTCACAGTCAACTGGGGCTAATCCCCTCAAAGGTGGAAAGAACTAATTTCACTCAAGCAGGGATATGACAGACCACTGAGGTTGGAAAGGTTGTTTCCACTGGTGATGGAGAGACCACTTTTGCTGGGAGTGGGAAGACCTCTCCCACTGTAAAAGAGGACTTTTCAGAATTTAGGAGTTCAGTGTCCTCAGCTTCATTAGAGTTTCCCCACATCTCCCCACTGCAACTCACAGCATCCTATTATTTCCCAGTCATCATGCTCACTTAAATAATAGACTTATTTGAGGCTGGGAGTTCAATTTGTTTTGTAATTCAGGAAATTCCAAAAAAATGTCTTATGTTTATTTTCAAAAATTTCAGCCTTCTTGCCACAGGAGATAAGGCTTTACTTCAGGGCAGACCCATAAGCTCGTATATTATTTATGGAGTGCTTGAGCTGAGAATTTGAATCCCTGGGCTTATATCTTTCTTTCACTCCTTTTGTCTCCCAAAGTTAAGAACAACCAACCAAGGTCATTATATTCTTCAGTTTTTCAAAAATATTTAAATATTTCTCATATACATATTTAAATATTTCATTATATTCTTCAGTTTCTCAAAAATATTTAAATATTTCTCATATACAGTGACTTATCTCTTTGTGTCTTATAAGTAGTTGACTAGGAGTATTCAAGGCACATATTTTGCCTATCTCTGTAAACAGTTCACACTACAAACTATCATTTCTCTCTTTATTACTGGAATATGGCACTTAGCATCCTAATATCTAATCAGATTAGAGAGTTGTATTAATCCATTTTAGCATTGTTATAAACTGATACCTGAGACTGGGTAATTTATACAGAAGAAAGGTTTATTTGACTCATGTTTCTGCATGCTGTACAGAAAGAGTGGCACCAGGGTCTGCTTCTGGTGAGGGCTTCAGGAAGCTTCCACTTATGGTGGAAGGTGAAAGGTGAAGGAAGAAACAGGAGAGATGGACCAGATTCTTTTTAACAACCAGATATAGCAGAATCTAATAGAGCAAAAATTCACTCATTACTCCTGGGATGGTACCAATCCCCTCATGAAGGAGCTGCCCCCATGAACCAAATAAGTCCCACCAGGTTCCATGTTCGACACTGGGACTCTCATTTTACTATGAGACCTGGAGGGAACAAATATCCAACTACATCAAGAGTCAATTTCAGAGACCCCAACACCAATTCATACAATTCATCTTTTAAATTTGTTCATTCTAGAATCACCTTCAGTTAGCATATATATAAATATAAATATATATATACACACACATGTATATATTCAACACCTTCAATACTAGAGTGAAAAAATTTGAAAGATGAATTGTATGAATATATACATATATATTCATACATATATATATATTTGGGGGATTGGCTTAGACTATTATAGAGGCCAAAAAGTACTGTTGCCATCTGCAAGCCAAAGAACCAGGAAAGCCAGTTGTATAGTTTAGTCTGAGACTAAAGGCCTGGGAACAAAAGAGACAACAGCCTATTTCCAGTCCGAGGCAGAATGCCTGAAAACTAAGAGCTAGGGACAACTGGTATGAGTTAGAGTCCAAAGGCCCCAGAACTAGGAGCTCTAATGCCTGAGGGCAGGAGAAGGTGGATGGCTCAAGTAGAGGGAAAGAAAAAGTTCATCCTTCTGCCAATTTGTTCTATCTGGGTCCTTAAAAATTGAATGGTGCCAGCCCACGTTGGTGAGGGTGAATCATTACTCAGTCTACTGATTGAAACGCTAATCCCTTCTGGAAGTACCCTCACAGACACATGCAGATATAAGGATTTACCAGCTATCGGGGCATCCCTAAACCCAATCAAGTTGACACATAAAATTAACCATCATGGTCTTTATCTAACATCCCTATTCTCAATGTTAAAAAGATTTGTAAAAATGAAGACTGGAAACCACATATTAACATGGTTATGCAAACAATCTGTCATTAGACTGTTCCTGAAGTGAAATTTTAAAACAATTTTATAATACATGAGTTTAGTTTATTTTGAATTTGGTTTGTTTATTTTGTTGCTATTACTATCATTACTTTTGTTGTTGTTGCGCAGGAGAAAGGGAAGGAGGATTAGTTTTTACTCATTCTGAAAAACAATATACACAGGCTTACCTCAGAGATATTAAGAGTTTGTTTTCAGACCACTGTAATAAAGTGAATATTGCACTAAAGTGAGTCACATGAATTTTTTGGTTTGTCAGTGCATATAAAATTATGTTTTCACTGTATTATAGTCTCTTAAGTATGCGTGGCATCTTCTAATATACAAACCTTAATTTAAAATATTTTAATGGTAAAATATGTTGACACAGAGAAACAAAAAAAAGGACATGTTGGAAAATGGCACCAACAGGCTTATTTGATGCAGGGTTGCCACAACCTTCAGTTTGTAAAAACAATATCTGTAAACAAATAAAGTGAAAGCCAATAAAATGAGATATACTTATCGATTTTCTAGAATTTGAACAAAATGGTTAAGCAAGGAGACATGGCAGCATAGCATCCTATAATGGTCAAGTATAGGAGTTAAGAGTGAGGGATTCACAAAAAGGGAGAAACAGTAGTGAATATACATGTTCTTCCATTTGGGTCATATTCCTACAGTAAGTATTATCACATAAACTATGTTACCACTGTGAGGGGTTATTAACATAAAAATTAGCTAAATAAAGCAGCGTAACTAAATTATAGTTCAGTTCAACTGTCAGGTGTAGACAGTTCAGCTGTCTCATACATGGTATATTAGTTTTCTGTTGCTACGTAACAAGTTACCACAAATTTAATGGTGTAAAACACAAATGTATTATCTCACAGACTTTGTACATTGGAAGTTAGGTTTGGCATAGGCTTCATAAAGCTGAAATCAAGATTTTGGCAGGGCTGCCTTCCTTAATGGAGGCTCTAGGGAATAATGTGCTTCCAAAGTCATTTTATTTTTGGCTAAACTTATTCCCTTTGCTCATAGCAATGAAATTTCCATTTCTTTACGGGCTGTGAGCCAGAGGCCTGTCTTTTCTCCTAAATGCTGTCTATATTCTTTTTTCATGGCCCCTTTCATGCTTTGAATTTCTATATTCATCCACATGGCCCCACTCATGCTTTGAATATCTTTGACTTCTTCTGCTCCCTCAGCTCTTTGACCTTTTCTACCTTTAAGGGTATGTATGATTACATTCGACCTGGTCTCCAGGACTGTCTTGTCCAGGTTATCCAGAATTGTCTCCCCATTTGAAGATCCATATCCTTAAATAAAACTGTGAAACCTTTTTGCTTTATAATGTAACATTTTCACAAATTTTAGGGATTTTGGTAGACCAGATCTTCAGGGGTTCATGCTGTTGACCTATAAGTATACCGTTAAAAACATAATGGGGCAGGGTATGATGGATCAAGCCTATAATCCCAGCACTAGGAAAGGACGAGGCTGGCAGATCAGCTGAGGTCAGGAGTTCAAGGTCAGTCTGGCCAATATAGTGAAACCCTGACTCTACTAAAAATACAAAAATTAGCTGGGTGTGGTAGCACACGCCTGTAATCCCAGCTACTCGGGAGGCTGAGGCAGGAGAATCACTTGAACCCAGGAGCCAGAGGTTGCAGTGAGCTGAGATCAGCCATTGCACTCCAGCCTGGGCAACAGAGCAAGACTCTGTTTCAAAATAAAAAATAATAATAAAATAATAAACAAATAAACATAATGGAATTATCCAAAACATGTAAGCCAAATTTGAATATATGTAAAATAATTGCATATGCTTATGTACATACGTTTATATAAATTCATGTATATGTGCATTTTCCCAAAATGTCTAAGCCATTGAACTGAGATATACTTTTCCATATGCCTCCCAATTGCCTCGGCCCAACATTTAATTTCAGTGTGTGGAAAAAACAAACAAACATCAAAACTTGTCTTAAGAAGTCAAATGTCTTTGTATAAGGATTTAAATGTAGCAAGTCATTAAAGCAATTTTATTAACAAAATGTCAAGGAGCCCTTACGATATGTACATTTAATTTTGTTCCTTTTCCTCATCGTGGACAATGTTTGTTCTATTTTCTGCTGAAGGGTACATTAGCTGTTTCTGAATTATGCTTACATTTTACTGCTTAAACACAGAGAAGCAAAATTGTTTTAAAATAGGCAGCACTACCTTGTATTTCTCTGTGGGAAATTCTGGGAAGAAATGAAAATGATTTTAGCTACTGTAGTGTAGCACTGCCTACATCAAAATAGAATGATAATTATGTTGCAGGTGGCAAACTACTCAAGGTACCTGCAGAGTACAGATAAAGTGGTTCATTGGCCATCCATTTCCCTGGTGGTTTAGCTTAATCTGAAGAATATGTATAATGCATATTAAACCAAATAGCCCTGAACTCCAGCCAGTTGGATAAAGTACACTTAAATCTGCCTTTAAGAATATGTTTTATAATACAATTTTTTTTGTTCTAATCATTATCAGTGGGTATTTTTAAAACTATCAGGAAACCCAGATTGTTACTCTAAAATGTTTATCCAGAATTTTCACCATTGTGAGATTAGCCAACAATAAGGAATGTAATGATGCCCTGCTTGTGTGCCATGTCAGAAAATGTTCAAAGTATCACATCATGGCTAAAAATATGTAAACTCTCAGTCTGTGTAATTAAAGCAGGCAGATAGCTAAAGTAAAGTGGAAAATTCCCAATTCCCAAGAATGAGACATTACATCTCTCTTTAAAGAGGCATCAGTGTCAAAAGTAAAAGCATAGCTTGCCCATTTCTACAAAAACATTTATGGACTATATATACTAAACTTTCATATGTATTTTAAGATATTGTGCCATTATGCCAGATGGGCTTATTCATTTAATCTGTTGATTACAAATCATACATGATGAGATGATAAGTGCCTTGTGACTTAGAACACAAATAATAATCCAACAACAGCAAGTATGATGCCAACTACCATTTATAAATCAATAGTAGCTCTAATTCACTGATGTTCACAGATTTTCAGTCTTTTTTACAATTTGTCTGATTACCTCTATGCATTTTAGATACAATAACTACAAAAACTGCATATTATCCAATATCATTTTACTGCTTAAAATTAACATTTCTTAAACTGTATAACCAAATAAAATAAATATTAAATATATTTTATTTGGAAGAAAAATAAATAAAATGAGAACTTCAAATATTTATAACAGACTTATCTATACATCTCATCTATTATTTTATGATTTACAGTCAAAGTAATTATTTGAATTAGACAAGTAAGAAACACATTTTCTTATATAAGCCTTGAAAATTATATTCAAAGATATGGGAACGTTGTACATAGCTCCAAAAGTGACCATGATTCTCACCAGCAAATACCAATGACACTTTTGGGTAAGGTTACTTTTTCCAATTTCCTATTTGAGAGTCTTATATTAGGAGAAAAGCAAAGTACACCCATTTTTAAAAATATATCTCCTGTTAATATATGAGTTAAAGATGGAAATTTTCAAATGAGTAAACATTGAGAACAAATTCAGGAATTTTTTTTTCAATTGACTTAAGGCAACATTCTTATTAAACCCATCTTATTATTTTTTATCCTACAGTTTCAGGCTTACTTTCTTGGCTGCTAAAAATCTCTACCCAGAAATTTAACAAAGCATAAACAATGCTTTATCTAAGCTCTTTATTCTCCTAAGTTAAAAAAAAAACAAACAAGAATAGTGTTACTTTATAAACACAATTTTTAAAAGATGAAATCTGTATAAATTATCCATATATACCCTATAATATTAAAAGGAAATATGATTTATTATTTTTATTTTAATTCTACAACTGAAGCAAAAAAAAAAAAAAACATGTAATTTGATAGATAATCCCAGGAATACGATGCTATATATAAATTAACTAAGCATCGGTTCTGTTGTAGAGTTCTTATTTTTTTACTTTTTAAAATCATATAAAGGAAATATATTGAAAACATTCAGTGAGAATTTTTATAGGTTGTACTTTTTGCTGTGTAATTTGTGATTTCATCTAGAAACTCCAGGAAGCTTGCGGGTTGTTTAGGATGTGTGAGTGACAGTGAATGATCTGCTTATCTGTCTGCCTAAAAGTTCTCTAACTGAAAAATAAGCTTTATGGACTCTAGCCATTAGTTATTCACCACTGAAATTTGATGGATTCAATTTGCTAGAATAGATGTTCTCAACAGATTTTGTTCAGGGAAAAATTCAGAATTCTAAAATTTTTGTGGACACAATGGAAGCACTTAAATATTTCAAAACTGGTAAACAGGTCAGTACAAATTGCTTTGCAATCATTATTTTGTCATTATCTTATGTCTCATGATTTCTATAAACAATGGAAGACTTTTCTTTGTTCACTAGACTATCTCTCAATCCTGTCACTAAGGATTTAGGTTTTAGTTCTGATTCCTTTCTTTTAGGTCCCAGGAAGAATTTTGAAAATTAATTTTGTTTCTCTTGCCTCTAACTATGTGTGATTCATTCCAGTCTAAACAAATCTTTGGCTGATACCTTTGCAACATTACATGTAGTTAGTTGAGAGAAGAAATACATTTTGAATACTTAATATTTGGCATCTGCAGAGGATTTTAATACATCATTATCTAGGACACAGTACCTGAACTTGTTGCTTCAGAGCCACCAATGACCAGCAAACATAGAGGACTCATCAGAATTGTACCCTTTATCCTATTTGTTTTATTCTTTCTGAAGTTATAATCCTTCTCTTTAAACATTATTTTAGGATGCGTAATGGAGGTTATTATCTTTCCTGTACCTTTTATTACCTTAAAGGTTATGCCCAAAGTGTTTATGAGCATTGTTGTATTATTGCTTTTTTAAAATATTTATATTATGTGTTTAATATGATTTATTAATTTACAATGTCTATCACTTTATGACATGACTATATATTTCCATTGTTGGATATTTTTAAAATGAGTCTGCATTAGTTTTAAGCTTATCATGTAACCCAAAATTGTGGTCCTTGTCTTTTGCTGGTTGCGTGGTTGCCCTTATTTTACAGATTAGATTGTAGGAGTTATGAATACATGCTTTGAAATATGATAGACAATGCTTCCCCAGTGCCTCATCCTCATACCTGCTGAAGCATATGGACAAATTTTGTGTTAACTCTTAGTCTTGCTTATTCAGGTTATGCTTGGATTAAGCCTCAAATATTGTGTCTAAACCCATATTAGCCTAAAATGGATCAGTCTCCCCCCAGTAGAAAGATGAATTACAGAGGGGAGATTATAAATATAATTCTGATCCAGGCTGCACTCACAGTGGGTATATTGGTTCCCAAACTAATGTGTTGATCATTTCCTTTGCTCTTGAATATATAGTCAAGGTAGACATTTAAAGTAGCAGGCGTAAATAGCTCATTGATCTCTTGATCTGCAAAGGAAGATCCATTATTACGAGAAATGTTACATTAAAGCCTTTTAAATTAAACGACTTCAGTCAAAAATAATAAATTTTTTAAAACCCCTCATCTTTTGTGGAATAGTAAATATTACCATCATTCTCAAAGATTTTAAGAATACAGGGAAAGTGATTTTTCATTATATCCCTATTCACTTTATCAGTGTGGTCTCCCAAGAAAACAGACTGATTATGACGAATGGCAGTGGTCTACTGCAAACGTAACTAAGTATTAGTCCCAATCATAGTTGTTGTGCCAAATGTAATATCATTGCTAGAATTTCTCTATATAGCCACTTGTACCTGGTATGGGGCTATTGACCTGAAAAATATGTATATTTTTCTTATATTTATTAAAAAGAAGGGTCAGAAACAGTTTATGTCTGTGTAGATAGACACATGCATATATACATTCATTATCTTGACCTGGGACTAAGTTGAATTTTCTACTCTCTGTAATTGCAATTTGAAGAAACTTGATTGTATGTTAATTCCATAAAATATTACAATAGTTCCTCTACTGATGAAATTATGTCAATTGAACTTGGAAGCGGCTTATATTTTTGATATCCTGATAAGACCCATGCATTCCAGTGAGTGAATTATAAACCTTACAAACTTTCAGGGACATGCTACTTGAGTTAACATTTTAGGGTTTCTATTTTTGGAGAAAATGAATAGGAATGAACTGCAAGCTAAAAGGCATGTTTTTGCAGAGTTCCAATGTTCCTATAAAAACATGGTACAGTGCTTGATAATCCTCACCAGCTTAGAGGGAGCATGTATAATACTTGGGAATAATAATCTAACCTATTCATCGGAGAATCTTGGTGCTGCAGTTTTGTAGAGTCCAAAGCAAGAGGGGCTCAACTGTAATTCCATACAAGCCACAAGGTCACTTAGGCCAAAGGGCCTTATAGATATTATCATACTAAAGGTATTTGTGGTAAATAAAGATCCCATTTAGACTCTTTGGAATTGCAACCATCAATATGACAGTCATAATTGGGACACATAGGGTTTTGCCATCTACAGGACACGCAGAGTTTTGCCATATGCATTTTTTGAAAATCCATGGTTTGAATGCCGTTCCACCTTGATATTGTTTGGGTGTCTAACCATGAGATATCAAAGGACTATTTAACCAGAACCAGCCATTATTAGCAAGGTGTACTCAGACACTGAGTCATAAGATCAGGTAGAACTAGAAGCAAAGCATCTGTAGTAAAAAATAACAAAGAGAGTGGAATTGAGTAGAGAGATAAACTCTATGAACAGGTGACCTAGACTCCTTTGTCTCCTAACCCTAATGTTCCTCAACTCACAATGAGGCTACTTTAAGAAGGGAGATTCCCTATGACTAGTTAATGGAAGAGGAAAAAATATAAAGACTGGTTCAATAAAAAGTTGGCTAAGTATGTTGGTGAAAGTAGAAAATGGACTGCCCCTGTAATATGTACCCATGAAGGGCTAGCCCTGAAAGAAAGCAATAAAAAATTCCTATCACTGTTAGAACCTCTGGCAATATATCTGCACATCAATTTATAGTGGACAGAGTAATGACTCAAGAATACAATTAATGTATTTGTCTAGATTATCCAAGGAAACAGAATTAATAAGATATGCTACATGAGATTTATTACAAAGAAAATTATTATAAGGAATTGTCTCATGTGATTCTGGAGGCTAAGTTTGCAGTTTTATCATCAACAAACTGAAGAATCAGGAGAGTCAATGATATACTCCTAGTCCACGTTCAATTCTGAAGGCAGAGAATACTTTCTTCTTAGCTCAAAGACAGTCAGTCAGAAATAGCAAATCTTCCCAACCCTGTTTTTTGTTCTATACAGGTCTCCAATGAATTTGTTGAGGCATGCCCATATTTGGGATGGAAATCTACTTTATAAAGCCTACTGATTCAAGTACCAATCATCCAGAAATATCCTCACAGACACATCGAATATCTGGAACCTCTATGCTTTAGTTAATTTGACACAAAAAAATTAACTGCCTTGGATTTATGAATATTGAAAAATGACTTGACTATGTGGCCAGGAGAAAGAAAGGAGCAAAATTGGAATATTGAATGTGAGGAGGTCTGGGAAAGAAGCTTGTGATTAAACCAATGCGAGTTGATACAAAATGAGTGAATTTCTTTTCATATACTAATGTCTACAAGAGAGCATCCTCTACAGAAGTGTGACTGGAAAGCCCAACACAATGAACTGAACATTGCTACAAAAAAAGGAGGCTTTTAAATGTAATGTAAAAGATAGTATAAGGTATAAAATTAGCATTAGAAATCACCAATGTCCACTTATACAAACGATTTGGTAAATACAGCAAAAGAAAACTCCAACTAAAATAGCAACAGTATTTTTCTTTTTTTTTTTAATTTTTTTATTTTTTTATTTTTTTATTTTTTGAAAGAAAGAAAAAGAGAGGAAAGAAAGTGAGAATGAAAGAAAGAAAAAAAAAGAATGTACGAGAGAAAGAAAGAGGAAGGAAAAGAGGGAGAGAGAACAGGATTCTTGTTCTACTGCCCAGGCTAGAATGCAGTCTAAAAATGGGTATTAAAAACCTCTATTATGCCAATAATTCTGTTTAACAATGGAGACAGGAAGGAATAAGAGATGAAAATAACAAACAAGCAGCCAACCAATATTTTATTTAAACCTGTGAAATGCTATGCAATTGCTGAGGAGTGATTTATTTCCAATGATGCGGTCACTTTTAAAACAG
>CAUYLG010047905.1:0-25475 GCA_963573385.1 Cacajao melanocephalus | reverse complement strand
GGGTTGTCCCCCCCATCCTACAAATTAGGGTCCTTTCCTTTTTTATAGTCGGATCTACTGCCAAAAATTTTTTTTCTCCAGTTGTTTTCTTTTCTGTTTTATGGGGGAAAAATTATATATGGCTTTTTTTTTTTTTTTTTTTTTTTTTTTGAGACGGAGTCTTGCTCTGTTGCCAGGCTGGAGTGCAGTGGCGCAGTCTCGGCTCACTGCAACCTCCGCCTCCTGGGTTCAAGCGATTCTTCCGCCTCAGCCTCCCGAGTAGCTGGGACCACAGGCACATGCCATCATGCCCGGCTATTTTTGGTATTTTTAGTAGAGACGGGGTTTCACCATGTTGGCCAGGATGGTCTCGATCTCTTGACCTCGTGATCCACCCGCCTCAGCCTCCCAAAGTGCTGGGATTACAGGCGTGAGCCACCGCGCCCAGCCCGGCTTTTTTTTTTTTTTTTTTTGAGGTAGAATCTTGCTCTGTCACCCAGGCTGGAGTGCAGTGGCGCAGTCTGGGCTCACTGCAGCCTCCACCTCACAGATTCTTCTGCCTCAGCCTCCGGAATAGCTGGGATTACAGGCGCATGCCACTACGCCCTGCTAATTTTTTGTTTTGTTTTGTTTTTTTTAAGTAGAGACAGGGTTTCACCATGTTGACCAGGCTGGTCTTGAACTCCTGACTTCAGGTGATCCTCCCGCCTTGGCCTTTCAAAGTGCTGGGATTACAGGCGTGAGCCATGGTGCCTGGCCTATCATGACTGTCTTTTGGAAAATTTGTTTTAATTTGTTAGTTTTAGGAAAGTCCCCAAATTCTTAATGTCTTCTTTTGAAAACTTCATAAATAAGTGACTTATGAGTTGATTGTCATACTAAGTACTTGAGAGTGTGTTAGGGAAATATATTCATTGTGATATATACCTTTTTTCTTCTTTCAACAAAATTTTGGGGGTTCATGTTGTGTTTTTCAGAACTGGAAAGGTTTTACTTGATTCTTTGAGGACCTTTGTTGATAGAAGCTCATGATGCCTTTGAATTTACCTTAGAGATTATCTCTGGAAGAAATAATCACCAGAATCTAAAGTTATTCAACTAAAATGTGTGTAGAAAGGAGAAATGAAAGCAACAGGAGAATGACTGAATTGCCTTCATATTTGGTTCCATAATAAATGTTCACGTAGTACTTTTCATTAATGAAGAACTAAATAGGGACAGAGCATCATAGAAGGGGTTATAATGAGAAGAGTTTTAGACAGATGTTGATCAAATATAAGGAAAACCTTTGTGACCTCAGTCAACCCATGGAAATGGTCAGTGATCACATGGGATGCTTAAAATTAAGATGGAATAAAGCCAGTTTCTAAGAACAGATTTTTGTTGTTCAAATTCCAGTAGTCTCTGTGAGTATAGATGTATATGTATGA
The DNA here is from genome assembly GCA_963573385.1 of Cacajao melanocephalus. Lineage (NCBI taxonomy): Eukaryota > Metazoa > Chordata > Mammalia > Primates > Pitheciidae > Cacajao > Cacajao melanocephalus. The sequence continues at coordinate 24,066 of CAUYLG010047905.1, read as the reverse complement.
AAACACCATGATTTCACTCATTCTGAATTTGCTGTAGGTTTCTGTTCAGATAAGTTGGAATTTAGTCCAGGTTTCTGCATTTCTAGGAAGTTTTTTGTTTAATGCCATGGTTTCCAAACTTTACTGTCTATAAAAGAGTCAGTATTTGCTTCATATGCAAATTGTGGGGCCTGTTAGTACAAATTCTGATTCAATAAGTCTGGATTGGGGTGCAAGACTGCAATTTTTAAAAACTTTCTAAGTGCTTCTAATTTAGGGAGTCCCTTGAACACTCTTTGGAAAGCAAATTACCTATCAGTCAGACCCATTCGAGTGGGCTTCGAAAGGTATGTGCATATGTGGAGTTTGCTTGGTTTTCTTCTCACCTGCTTTTTAACCTTTAAGAATTTTATATAGTATACATTGTAGTAGAAATATTAGATAATGTAGGCAAGCAAGCATCAGAATCACGTAAAATTCTAGTACTTTGAGTACAATGCTTTAAACATTTTAGTATATACATCATTCTGGTAAATACACACACACACACACACACACACACACGTCTTTCTATACAATTTTTTTTTTTAATAAAGATGGGGTTTCACCATGATGGCCAGGCTGGTCTTGAGCTCCTGACCTCAGGTGATTCACCCACCTTTGCCTCCCAAAGTGCTAGGATTACAGGCGTGAGCCACTGCGCCTGGCCTCTATACAATTTTATACTCTTTATTTGCACTTATCTTGAATGTCTTTTCATTATCAGTAAGGGTATATTTATTTATGTATTTTTGTAAGTGTTTATTTACATAGTTAATTTTTTCTCTTTTTAAATTTTATTTTTTGATTTTCAGATTTTAAGTTCAGGGGTACAGGTGCAGGATGTGCAGGTTTGTTACATAGGTAAATGTGTGCCATGGTGGTTTGCTGCATAGATCATCCCATTACCTAGGTATTTAGCCCAGCATCCATTAGCTATTCTTCCTGATGTTCTCCCTCCTTCCACCCCCCTACCCCCCATTTTCTATTTTTTATTTATTTTATTTATGTTATTTTATTTTTTGAGACAGGGTCTCACTCTATCACCCAGGCTGAAGTGCAGTGGCACCATCTCGGCTCATTGTAACCTCTGCTTCCCAGGCTGAGGCTATCCTCCCACCTCAGCTTCTCGAGTAGTTGGGACTACAGGCACATGCCACCACTCCTGGCTACTTTTGTTTTTGTATCTTTAGTAGAGATGGGGTTTCACCATGTTGTCCCGGTTGGTCTCGAACTCCTGGGCTAAAGCCATCTGCCTGCCTCAGCCTCCCACAATGCTGGGATTATAGGTGTGAGTCACCGTGCCTGGCCTACATAATTTAAAGTAGATGCTTAGTATTTCATTATAAGGTCCTTCTAGGTTATTTAAGCAGTCCCCTATTGTTGGATATGTAGGGCTTTTTCATTTTTTGGGAGACGTAATCTCACACTGTCATCTAGGCTGGAATGCAGTGGCGTCTTCTTGGGTCACTGAAGCCTTAACCTCCTAGGCTCAAGCGATCCTCCCCCCTCAGCCTCCCTAGTAGCTGGGACTACAGACATACCACCACACTCAGCTAATAGTGTTTTCATTTTTTGTAGAAATGAGGTCTTACTATTTTGCCCAAGCTGGTCTCATACTCCTAGACTGAAGCACTCCTGCTTTCGCCTCCCAAAGTGCTGGGATTACAGGCATGAGCCACTGCACCCTGCCAAGGTTTTTCTCTCTAATATTTTACTATTGTAACCATGGCTATGATGAAAATCCTTGTGTATAATATTGAAAGTTATGTAAATTTTAATTTCATCTCTGCATTATGACATCAGTAGCACTCAACTTTTAGTGATACCATCTGTAAATGAGGAAAATAATTTCCATTCACTTGGTAGTAGAGTATATAGTAAAGGTAAGTCAATCATTTTGCAAGCTGTGTACTCTAGTTATGTTTAGGTAAAAAAGGATGTTTAGGTAAAACTTGAAAATATTTCAGTGGGAAAAACTGCCTAGGATAGTGACTTCTTTTATTTCATTTTTTTTTTTTTTTGAGACGCTAGAGTGCAGTGACATAATCTTGGCTTACTGCAACCTCTGCCTCCTGGGTTCAAGCGATTCTCTTGCCTCAGCCTCCTGAATAGCTGGGATTACAGGCATGTACCACCATGCCTGGCTAATTTTTGTATATTTAGTAGAGGCAGGGTTTCAACACATTGGCCAGAGTGGTCTCAAACTCCTGACCGCAGGTGATCTTGCCTGCCTTGGCCTCCCAAACTGCTGGGATTATAGGTGTGAGCCATTGCACCTGGCTATAGGATACTGACTTCTATCATTCACCTGTGGAAAGGTTTAAAAATCTCATAAGGTCTTACTACTCGGAGTGTGGGCCCCTGGACCTGGGAGCTTGTCAGAACTGCATATTCCCAGGCCTCATTCCAGACCTTCTGAATTAGAATCTGACTTTTAGTAATACCTCCAATTGATTTGTATGCACAGTTAAGTGAAGTTTGGAAAGCCCTTGAAATATCGGACCAATTCCTACAGTAGGAATTCCTTTAATACTCTAACATGAACTTTATATTATGTATTCTAATTTCTGGCTTCCAGTCCAGACTTCTGAAATTGAAATCTTTAGGAAATGGGCTCCAGGAACTTACTGTTTAAAAGTTCCCAGGCTGCTGGCCATGGCGGTGCTCACCCATAGTCCTAGCTACTCAGAAGGCTGAGTCAGGAGAATCTCCTGAGCCCAGGGGTTTGAGGCTGCAGTGGGTCATGATTGTGCCCCATTGCACTCCACCCTGGGTGACAGAATGCGACCCTGTCTCAAAAAAAAAAAAAAAAGAAAAGTTCCCCAGGCGATTGGACACATAACCAGATTTGGGAATCTCTAATGTGGAGCAAATGCAATAAAGTACATTTTAATTTACACAGAGAACAACAATTGCAATTTTCTGTTCTAAAAGGAATGTCAGAATTAGTGGACTTATCAGTTTTTGAATATTGCTTTATCTTCTGCATTTTTTTTAAAGACAAAGTCTTGCTCTGTTGCCCAGGCTAGAGCACAGTGGCATGATCATAGCTCACTGTAACCTCGAATGCCTGGGCTCAAAGGATCCTCCTGAATAGCCAGGACTACAGGCATAGGCCACCATCCCCAGCTAATTTTTTTTTTATGTTTGAAATATTTTGTACAGATGCCTTAGCCTCCCAAAGTGCTGGGATTACAGGCGTGAGCCACTGTGCCCAGCCTGCATATTTGAAATTAAGAAAAACTAGCTTATTTATAATCCCAGGAGAATAAGGGGGTTCATCTTTGAATTATTTCCTGAGTACAATGCAGTTTTTAATGTACAATTTTTCGTTCTTCTTCTATAGTCTTATTTGTTATATAAACAGTTCTGTAGAAAAAGATCACAGTGAGCAGTTTAAATGTTTAAATTATTCTAGATTCTTTTTCAATGTGTGTGTGAGATTGTATATATAATATTATATATAATTGATACGTCCATACTTTTATCAGTTTGATATATATTCTATTTATTAACATTATTAAAATATATAAACTATAGCATTGACACTACCTCTTGCTTAATCTTTTCCCCTAATGTTAGGCAATTCTTTTCTTATTTTTCTTTTTTCTTTTTTTAAATTTTTAAAATTTTTTTTATAGAGATGGGGTTTTACCGTGTTGGCCAATATGGTCTCGATCTCTTGACCTCATGATCCACCCGCCTCGGCCTCCCAAAGTGCTGGGATTACAGGCATGAGCCACTGCACCCGGCCCCATTTTTATTTTTTGAAACAGGGTCTCACTTTGTTACCTAGGCTGGAGGGCAGTAGTATGATCACAGCTCACTATAACCTCGACCTCGTGGGCTCAATTGATTCTTCTACCTCAGCCTCCCTAGTAGCTGGGACCACAGATGTGTGTCACCATACCTGGCTAATTTTTGTATTTTTTTGTAGAGATAGGGTTTTACTGTGTTGCCCAGGCTGGCCTCAAGTGATCAGCCCATCTTGGCCTCGCAAAGTACTGGGATTACAGGCGTGAGCCACTACCACCTGTCTTTTTATTTTTATAGACAGAGTCTCACTCTATCTCCCAGATTGGTCTTGAAGTCATGGGCTCAAGAGATCCTCCTGCCTTGGCGTCCCAAGTAGCTGGGACTATAGGCACAAGCCACTGTACTGGTACTTTTCTTTTTTTTTTTTTAATTTTATTTTTACATGTTTGATTTGAAATTTACAGCTCAACAATAGGTTTTATACCTTTTTCTCTTGATGGCATTCTCTTCCTCCCCATTGTGGATATCTGAGTCTTGTGTGATAATTCTGTTTGTTTTTTTGTAGAGACAGTCTCATTATGTTGCCCAGGCTGATCTCAAACTCCTGGCTTCTAGAGATCCTCCTCTCTGCCTCTCAAAGTGCTGAGATTACAAACATGAGTCACCATGCCCAGCCTAATTCTGTATTTTTTATCACCAACAAAGCAAAGGCAAATTATGTAATAATTCTTAACAGCCCCACATCCATTTGTTTAGAATACATTGACCTTATGGTGCTGCAAAGAACTGGGGGCGAAATATTTTACTGCTGATATTTGACTTCGAGTATGTTGAAAAGAAACTCTCAGATTTAGGATTTGGCTATAAACATCTGCATTTCAAGTTCTTCATATTTTATGGTTTCTGTAACTTGATTTTTTTAAGAGGCAGGATCTTGCTCTATTGCCCAGGCTGGAGTGCGATGGCATGTCGTAGCTCACTGCAACTTCTGCCTCCCGGGTTCAAGCAATTCTCCTGTCTCAGCCTCCCGAGTAGTTGGGACTACAGGCACATGCTGCCACTCTTGGCTAGTTTTTGTATTTTTAGAAGAGATGGGGTTTTACCACATTGGTCAGGCTGGTCTTGAACTCCTGACCTCAGGTGATCCACCCACCTTGGTCTCCCAAAATGCTGAGATTACAGGTGTGAATCACCATTCCCGGCCTATTTATGTGATGGAGTCTCACTCTGTCTCCCAGGCTAGAGTGTAGTGGCATAATCTTGGCTCACTGCAACCTCCGCCTCCCAGGTTCAAGCAATTCTGCCTCAGCCTCCTGTACCATTGGGATTACAGGCATGTGCCACCATACCCAGCTAATATTTATATTTTTAGTAGAGTCAGAGTTTCACCATGTTGGCCAGGCTGGTCTCAAACTCCTGACCTCAAGTGATCTGCCTGCCTCGGCCTCCCAAAGTATGGGATTACAGCCTTGAGCCACCGTGCCTGGCCATAATTTCTTTCTTTTTTTTTTTTTTTTTTTTTTTGTGACGTAGTCTCGCTCTTTAGCCAGGCCAGAGTGCAGTGGCGCAATCTAGGCTCACTGCAACCTCTGTCTCCCAGGTTCAAGCGATTCTCCTGCCTCGGCCTCCTGAGTAGCTGGGATTACAGGCACGCACCACCAAGCCCAGCTAATTTTTGTATTTTTAGTAGAGACGGGGTTTTACCATGTTGGCCAGGCTGGTCTCAAACTCTTGACCTCGTGATCCACCCACCTCGTCCTCCCAAAGTGCTGGGATTACAGGCATGAGCCACCACGCCCAGCCATTTCTTTCATTTTTAAAAAGTTTTTTTAGAAGCAGGGTCTCACTGTATTGCTTGGGGTGGTTTGAACTCCTGGGCTCAAGTGATTCTCCAGCCTTGGCCTCCCCAAGTGCTGGAATTACTGGCATGTGCCACTGCACACAGTCTTTAATTTTTGTAGAGATGGAGTTTTGCTGTGTTGCTCAGCCTAGTCTTGAACTCCTGGGTTCAAGTGATTCTCCAACCCTGGCCTCCAAAATCACCAGGATTACAGGCATGAGCCATTGTGCCTGGCCCCCATAACTTGATTTTAAAAATACATTAATGGAAAGACCTGACCTATTGTTCTTTGTAAAAACTTTGGTAAATTACTTGGTAATTACTTGGTAAATTAGTAAATTACTGTGCGTGAGGGCTATCAGTCATAAGTGCTATTTAGAAGACTATGTTTTAGTTTATGATGTTGAAAGAGTTGGTCACATGTTACTGAAAGACCAGTTTAGCAACTCTCAGAAAAAATCAATCACAGGAGTTTGTAATAGTTTCTTCTTCACTAACAACTTGAAAATTAACATCACTTAGCAAAACCAGTTTTTGCTTTATTATGACTTGGAAAATATTATTATGACTTGGAAAATACACTAGTACATTTGTTTTCTTCATATAATGGAAGTATTTTCTAAATGTGGGAACATCATAGGTATCTGAAAGATGTTTTGTTGACTTTTTCTAAAATAAGCCTTACTCTGGGGTCAGATATGTGATTGTGTACTTTTGAGGGTAAACAGACCTTTGAATAGCACTTAGACATCTAACAACTCAAGCTATAGTCTGTGAACCGAACCAAACATACCAAAAGGAAAAAAAGACACAATAAAGTATAGCAAGTTGACATGTTGAGTGAGCATTCTAATATACTTTCATTATAGTAGTGAATATAGTCAAAGCAATGCAGTGGAAGTAACAGCTTAAAAATCCATACTTCCACACCGGAAGCATCTATCAAAATTGTGGAAGACGGCCTGGCACGGTGGCTCACACCTGTAATCCCAGCACTTTGGGAGGCTGAAGCGAGTGGATCTCCTGAGGTCAGGAGTTCGAGATCAGCCTGCGCAACATGACAAAACCCCATCTCTACTAAAAATGCAAAAAATTAGCCAGGCGTGGTGGTAGGCACCTGTAATCCCAGCTATTCAGGAGGCTGAGGCAGGAGAATTGCTTGAACCTGGGAGGAAGAGGTTGCAGTGAGCCGAGATCATGCCACTGCACTCTATCCTGGGTAACAAGAGCAAAACTTCGTCTTAAAAAAAAAATTGTGGAAGAACTCATTTCTATTTTATTTTCATTCATCATCTTAAGTATACTTTGGGAAAAATTATATTTTTAGACATCAGCCCTATTACATTTGATTGTAAAATTAGAATTAGCTATAAAAACAGTTGAATTTCCAATAAAGGAAAAAGTAATTTAAAAAATAGATGCTAGAATTTCTGTTTCTGAATATAATTGTGTACAGTATTCATGCTGGGACACTTAATTTTGCTCTCAAAATATTTTTATGACCCTCTTGGAAATGTTTCTGGATTCTATTTTAGCCGTATAAGAAAATACTTCATTACATTACAGGCATACACCAAATAGTATGATTCAGTTTGATTTCTGACTCTCTTCATCAGATCCAGCCCTGAAAGTGTACACTCATGGATAAAGCAGGATTATATTGAAGGGAGGAGGGATAAAGCTTTCTTAAATATACATGTTTTCATCTCTTTGTTTAAAAACTAGTCACAAACTTTATTAAACCAAAGGCAAATGCTTTTACAAAATGACAAAGGGTAGGAGTGGCAAGAGATAGCCTTTGTCTGGGAAAGAGCATTAATTTTCCCAGTTCAGTGAGTTTAGTTTTGAGCTAATTATTTGCTTGATAGATTTTAAAAATTGATACATGTGGTAAGCTAAAAATAGCACCCCAAAGATGTCCATGTCCTAATCCCTGGAACCTGTGAATATGTCATCTTATATTACAAAAAGGACTTTGCAAATACAATTAAGTTAAAGATCTGGGGATTGGAAGATTACCCTGGGTTATCTGGTGGAACCAGTGTAATCACGAGGGTCCTTATGAGGAGTCAGAATGGCCATAGTCAGAGGAGGAGATCTGATGATGGAAGCAGAGGCTGAAGTGATGCAATTGCTATTAGGGGACAATGAGCCAAGGAATGTGGACACTCTCTAGAAGCTGGAAGAGGTAAGGAAACAGTCTTCTCTAGAGCCTTCAGAAGGAATGCAGCCCTGCTGATAACTTGATTTTAGTCTAGAGAGACTCAATTTGGATTTCTTGATCTCTACAACTAGCAGATAATACATTTGTATTTTAAGCCACTATGTTTGTTGTAATTTGTTACAGTAACAATAGGAAATGTATACAATAGACTATAGCTGCCATTTGTTCATTCTTTCAACAAATAGTACGTGCAATGTGCCAGACACATGCCAAGTGCTAGGGACATAATGGGGAGAAAAGCAGACACAGGGCTCATTTTTATAAAGCTTACAGTAGAAAGAGTTTATAATCATAAGAAGGCTTAGAAATTGAAGTTAGTGGCCAGGGGCTGTGGCTCATGCCTGTAATCCCAGCACTTTGGGAGACTGAGGTAGATGGATCACCTGAGGTCAAGAGTTCAAGACTAGCCTGGCCAACATGGTAAAACTCCATCTCTACAAAAATACAAAAAATTAGCTAGGCATGATGGTGGGTGCTTGTAATCCTAGCTACTCAAGAGGCTGAGGCAGGAGAATCACTTGAACCCGGGAGGCGGAAGTTGCAGTGAGCTGAGATCGTGCCATTGCACTCCAGCCTGGGTGACAGAGAGACTCTGTCTCAAAAAAAAAAAAAAACCCAGCAATTGAAGTTAGTGAAAAGATGAAAGGGCTGTTTAATATAGCTTTGTTTAAAGGAAATGGTAGGGTTGAGAGTAGGAGGCAACAGGGATACCACTCCTTTATTCCATAGTTTTCTTTTTCTAAAACTTTTTATTTTGATATATTTTCTACTCACAGAAGAGTTGCAAAAAGAGTATAGAAAGTTCCTGTATACCCATCACCCAGTCTCCCTTTATGTTAATGTCTTGTATTTTTATTTTTGGTAGAGATGGGGTCTTGCTATGCTGAACAGGCTCATCTCTAACTCCTGGTCTGAAGCAATCCTCCTGCCTTGGCCTCCCAAAGTGCTGGGATTACAGGTGTGAGCCACCATGCTTGGCCCTTAGTTGTTTTTTAGATTGCCCCTTAATTTTACTTTGTCTTATGTTTGCTTATGATTAGATTTAGACTATGCGTTTTTGACAGGAATACCACAGAAGTGATGAACCATCCTCAGTACATTATAACTGGGGGTACATGGTGTTGTTTTGTATTACTGGTAATAATAATCTTGATCACTTGGTTAAGGTGGTATCTGCCAGGCTTTCTCTCCTGTAAAGGTACTATTTTTCCTGTTGTATATTAGTAAATATCTTGGGGGTAGATCTTTGAGAGTATGCAAATATACTGTTTTCCCTTGAACTTTTGCCTGATGAGTTTAGCATCCTTTGTTGTATCTTGCATGTCATCATTATAACTGTAGTGTTCTAATGATTTTTTTCTCATATTCCTTCTACATTTATTAATTGGTATTACCTCTTAGTTTTATGTGATTTCTCCCCATTATACCTGTTAAGTTTCTGGAAACCCAACAATAGGATAATTTATGTTGGTATAGTTATTAATAGCTGGTATCATATATTTTCCATTTATCAAAATTTATACTGGTACTTAATTTGAATATTTTATTTAATTCTTAGCATAGGTATATGAGATAAGGATTATTAGTTTTCAGATGGTAGAACTGAAATTTAGATATATTAAGCAATTTGCCCAGTGGAGCAGAGTCAGGATTTGTATTCCATCAATTACATATATAAATATTTGCATAGATGATTTGACAATTTCCCACCCACTAGACTGGGTAGATCATTCTTTTATGTTTTTAACCATTTTAGAACAAGTGATTTCTTTTTTTTTTTTTTTTTTTTTTTTGATCTTTATTTTATTTTAAGACGAGGTTTCACCATGTTGGTCAGGCTGGTCTTGAACTCCTGACCTCAGGTGATCCACCCGCCTTGACCTCCAAAGTGCTTGGATTACAGGCGTGAGCCACCACGCCCGGCCAACAAGCGATTTCTTAAATGGATCCTGTTTAAAATAAGATTCTTAACATTGAACTGCTGAAACTCAAGGGATGCCAGTTAGTGGTGTCATTGAAGGGTACCTGAGGAATAGTTTCATGGTTAGATTGTCATGATTCAGTATCTGGCGTTTACCTTTCGTCACTGTCCAGAGGTTGGGGAGTTTGGGGAGACTGACTTGTGTTCACTCCAACTTCTAAATCTAGAACACAAGTTTATTATTTTAAAATGAGATATATAGTTGTTAGGTAAAATGTTCTATGTAGTCTTTTGGCTAGATACATGGGGAGCTAAATTATAATCAGAAGCTGGCTTGCTGCTTATAGCGTCAGAACAAAGGAGCTAGATGTTCCTGCATGTCCTCCTGCTAAGGCAATAGTCTGACCAAATGAACTGAATGCTCACATCCTGATTGGATGAGGACATCTTTGATCAGCAGTTCTGAAAGATAAGTGAACCTGGTTCTATGCATGATTATTCCCTTTTGATTTATTATCTTAACTACCATTTGTGAGCACTTTTTTTTTTTTTTTTTTTTTTTTTTTTGAGATGGAATCTTGCTCTGTCACCCAGGCTGGAGTGCAATGGTGCGATCTTGGCTCACTGCAACCTCTGCCTCCCGGGTTCAAGCAATTCTCCTGCCTCAGCCTCCTGACTAGCTGGGATTACAGGCATGCGCTACCACACTCTGCTTTTTTTGTATTTTTAGTAGAGCTAGGGTTTCACCATGTTGGCCAGGCTGGTCTCGAACTCCTGACCTCAGGTGATCCACCTGCCTCAGCCTCCCAAAGTGCTGGGATTACAGGCATGAGCCACTGTGCCCGGCCAAGCACTTTTCTTTAGGTATTAATACCATTGCTGTCTCAAAGCTTTAACATGGTAATATGGGCAGACTATGACTATTAATACCCTGATTTCTTGATTGATACTTTGATGTCACCATTTACAAATTATCGTTATCCCCAGTGTCTCTTTCATTTAGCATTACTTCTGAGGTACTATACCATCTCTCCATGGAAAGTGGTTTATGAATTAGGTATCTGCACTCATTGCTATGAATGCTGTTTCTGAGAGGCAGAGTAGTGAACTAGAAAGTGCTTTGGATTCAGAATTCAATTACAGGGTTCCAGTGTTGCCTGTGCCAGTTAGGTACCTTGGGTAAGCCAGATAGCTTAACTTTTTGGAGCCTTAATTTTTTACTTTTCTTTTAAAGAAAAATATGATAAATACTTTGGATGTACCAAAAAGAATAAAGAGTAACATAATGGAAACTGTGTACCTACTGCCCAGTTTAAGAAATAAAATATTGGCTAGGTGCATTGGCTCACGCCTGTAATCCCAGCACTGTGGGAGGCTGAGGTGGTGGATCACCTGAGATCAGGCCATTCAAGACCAGCCTGGCCAACTTGGCGAAACTCTTCCTCTACTAAAAATACAAAAATTAGCAGGACATGGTGTCGCATGCCAGTAATCCCAGATACTCGGAAGGCTAAGGCAGGAGAATCGCTTGAACCCAGGAGGCAGAGGTTGCAGTGAGCCCAGATCGTGCCATTGCACTCCAGCCTGGGTGACAGAGGAAGACTCCATCTCAAAACAAAAACAAAAACATTGATGATTAGAGAGAATACTTGTAAAGCATGTGACACATTTTAGTGTTTAATAAGTGGTAATGTTAAACTACTTAGCAACCTCATGTTTATCAAGAATATTCAAGCTGAGGCAGGAGAATAGCTTGAGGATAGGAATTCAAGACCAGCCTGGTCAACATAGCAAGACCTCATCTCCACAAAGAGAAAAAAAAATGCTGAGCATAGATATAATGGCATGTCCCAGTAGTGTCTTGGGTACTTGGGAGGCTGAGGCAAGAGGATCATGTGAGCCCAGGAGTTCAAGGCTGCAGTGAGCTGTGATTGAAACCTGCACTCCAGCCTGGGCAACACAGAGTGAGACCCTGTCTCTAAAAAGAAAAAAGAATATTCATTGATAGAGTGCTTTGTAAGCTAAGCATCATTTTGACGCCTTTGTAATATTCATCCTTTCTTGATCAAGTTATTTTATAATATAAATTTTATATCATTGTTAATGATTTCTTCCTTCTTTCACATTTGCAGAAACAGATCCATGTAGCCTCTGACTTGGTTCTGTAGATCATTATTGGTGTTCACATTAAGAGACACAGCTGATAAAGACATAGTTTACCTTTTGGAAATGAAATGCTTCTTATCTTGAATAAATATATATGCAGGTTGGTCATGCTGGTATTGTGCCATGTCTCAGGAAAGGTTTTGTGTACATTTTTAGCATTCCATGTTATAATAGATTGAATGTTTAGTTAACATTTATAAAAGGATAATATTTCTTTTTGAAGTAGTGTGTAGTAGTTGAAATCTATTTGGTAAATTTGTATTTGACTCCTGTTTACCAGCCATGTAAATGAACATTTATAACATTGAAAAAGTGGTATTTGATGCTTTTTGGTGGCCTTATCTTGAGAGAGCAAGATTTAGGGATCATTTTCATAGACTAGAATTTTCCTGGCATCTGTGTCAACTCTGTTAGCTAGTGCTGTTCTCTAGTTTGTCTTTTGTGACTCATCATTCCTTTCTTGTGTAAGGATTCTTATTGATGATGTGTGAAAGTTACTCTTTCAAAGTGGTTGTCATTAATACAATAATGTGTGTAGGGGTGTGTGTGTGTATGTGTGTGTGTAAAGGATGTTGCTATAGTAGCTGAAAGCTCTACTCTAAGTATTTTTCTCTAGATTTTGGTGCTACTTTAACAGGTTTACTGTTGAAGTGGAGTTTTGAAGATCTTGGCTCTACATTTTTAGTAGACTTCACCTCCAGCAGTACATCTGGGACAGCAGTTATAATTTTGTACAATTTTATCCTAATGGTGACTACTTTCAATCTGTAGGATCAAAGGATAAAGTAGGGTAGTTTAGTCTGGCACATGAAAGACTTGCATTCTACTAATTAGACTTGCATTCTACTAATTTAATCAGAAGGCATCAAAATTTATTCATTATTCTGGCCAGGTTTGGTGACTCATGCCTGTAATCCCAGCACTTTAGAAGGCTTAGGCAGGCAGATCACTTGAGCTCAGAAGTTTGAGACCAGCCTGGGCAACATGGTGAAACCCCATCTCTACAAAAAATACAAAAATCAGCTGGGTGTGGTGGCACGTGCATGTAGTGTATTTCTCTACAAAAAATACAAAAATCAGCTGGGTGTGGTGGCACGTGCATGTCCAGCTACTCAGGAGGCTGAGATGGGAGGATCACTTGGGCCTGGGAGGTGCAAGTTGCAGTGAGCTGAGATTGTGCCACTACTCTCCAGCCTGGTGACAGAGTGAGATGCTGTCTCAAAAAAGAATTGTTCATTATTCTTCAGAGTAGATCTGCTGTCTATCATGAGCAGAGGACTTCTAGCCAATTATAGGTGCATTTAAGACTTATTAGTCAGGTTAGGCCGGGCACAGTGGCTCAAGCCTGTAATCCCAGCACTTTGGGAGGCTGAGGTAGGCAGATCACCTGACGTCAGGAGTTCAAAACCAGCCTGGCCAACATGGCGAAACCTCCGCCTCCTGGGTTCAAGTGATTCTTCTGCCTCAGCTTCCCAAGTAGATGGAACTACCGGCCTGCGCCACCACGCCCAGCTAATTTTTTTTGTAATTTTAGTAGAGACGGGGTTTCACCATGTTGGCCAGGATGGTCTCGATCTCTTGATCTCGTGATCCACCCACCTGGGCCTCCCAAAGTGCTGGGATTACAGGTGTGAGCCACTGCGCTCAGCTACACTTCTTATTTATTTATATATATGTTTATTTACTTAGATAATAGCCATCCTAATGGGTGTGAAGTGATATTTTATTGTGGTTTTGATTTGCATTACCCTGACAACTAATGATGTTGAGCATCTTTTCTCAAAGTTGTAGCGATTGTAATTCCCTGATCAAGGTATTGTTTGGTGGGTTTCTGGTTAGGGCTATCTTCCTGAATTTGTGTGGATTGTCAGGGGTGAGCTTTCTCATCTTTTTTTTTTTTTTTTTTTGAGATGGAGTCTCGCTCTGTTGCACAGGCTAGAGTGCAGTGGCACGATCTTGGCTCACTGCAACCTCTGCCTCCCGGCTTCAATCAATTCTCCTGCCTCAGCCTCCCGAGTAGCTGGGATTACAGGTACCCACCACCTTGCCCAGCTAATTCTTTGTATTTTTAATAGAGGTGCTGTTTCACCATGTTGGCCAGGCTGGTCTCAAGCTTCTGACCTCAGGTGATCCGCCCACCTCAACCTCCCAAAGTGCTGGGATTACAGGCATGTGCCAGGCCTCTGTTGTCTGTTTTTATAAGGATAATCCTATTGGATCAAGGACCCACCCTTACGACATAAAGGCCCTGTCTCCAATTACAGTCACATTGGGGGTTGGGGTTTTAACATACAAATTTTGGCGGAGGGAGAGGGGACACAAACATTCAGTCTATGATACAGGGGAAGATCTACTGATCTCTTTGTATAGTTCTGCCCCCTCAAAAGTGTGAGTGGAGCTAAAAGACTGGTGGGCTGACCAGTCTTTTAGTCCAGAGGGTCTAGAGGGTAGATGGGGTCATTTTTAATCTACAGAGTAGCAGAGAGAGTTAGCTTTTGCAGTTTGGAGGAATAAGGAGCAAACATGTTTGCTCGATGTGTAATAAGATGTTAGTTGATACAGAGCAGCCCTCAGGAGAGAGACTGCTATAGCTCCTTCACTCATGGGACTATATAAGGTACCCCAGGCCCCCTCTGAGTAAATCAGGGACTCAGAAGAGGAGAATTGAATATAAGGGGAAAATAATAACTTTTCTGACTTGAACTAGTAGTCTCGATCATCAAAAATAAGTAGTATCTAAAAGTAGATATCTAGGTAAAATCTAGTAAATTACTAGACTAACCAAGAAAAAAGAATCTTAGGCCGGGTGCGGTGGCTCACGCCTGTAATCCCAGCACTTTGGGAGGCTGAGGCGGGTGGATCATGAGGTCAAGAAATTGAGACCATCCTGGCCAACATAGTGAAGCCCTGTCTCTACTAAAATACAAAAATTAGCTGGGTGTGGTGGTGCAAGCCTGTAGTCCCAGCTACTTGGGAGGCTGAGGTGGTAGGAGAATTGCTTGTACCTGGGTGGCAGACGTTGCAGTGAGCCGAGATTGCACCACTGCACTGCAGCCTGGCACCTGGCGACAGAGCAAGACTGTCTCAAAAAAAAAAAAAAGAAAAAAGAATCTTATATTCACCTTGTTTCTTATCTTCAGTGCTAGAAGCTAGAAGAAGGTAGACCATTAAGGGGAAAAGCCTACACCATCCAAGAATCTCTAATCAGCTAAGATATCATCTCCCAGGGTGAAAAAGATATTCATGGACCATAGTGCAGAAAACTATATGACAGTTAAAAAGTTAAGCTAGATCTATGTAACTAACATATGTTGATATTGAATGAATGGAATATTTGATAAAAGTGCTAAGTAAAGACTCTACAGCTAGAAGTGTTTGAGGGGGAGGGGTAATTATATGGGAGTGGAGTGAGTAGGGGTAATTAAGTCTTTTTTTTTTTTTTTTTTTTTGAGACAGGGTCTCACTCTGTTGCCCAGGCTGGAGTGCAGTATCGGGATCTTGGCTCACTGCAACCTCCACCTTCCAAGCTCAAGTGACCATCCCACCTCAGCCTCCCAAGTAGCTAGGACTACAGCTACTGGGATGTGCCACCATGCTTGGCTAATTTTTTTTTATTTTTAGTAGAGACAGGGTTTTGCCACGTTGCCTAGGCTGATCTCAAACTCCTGAGCTTGATCGATTCACTTGCCTCCGCCTCCGAAAGTACTGAGATTTCAGGTGTGAGCCATGGTGCCTGACCAGTAATTAAGTCTTCTACATGTGTTGTCTATGTGGTATGATAGAAAGGGGGAAAAGTATTAGTATTTTAGATTATTTATTTATTTTTGGTGAGTGGGGGCTAGATGAAGTAGGGAGAACAAGTAGATGAGTTACTTTCTTATAACAGATAAATATGTTTGATCTTGTGTGTCTGGAAAGGGAGGCTAACAACTAGTAAAAAAGGAAAAATAGATACCTCTTCGTTTTTTGAGACAGGGTCTCCACTTTGTCACCCAGGCTAGAGTGCAGTGGTGCAAACATGGCTCACTGCAGTCTCAACCTCCCAGGTTCAAGCGATCCTCCTGCCTCAGCCCTTTAAGTAGCTGGGACTGCAGGCATACACCACTATGCGCGGCTAATTTTTGCATTTTTTGTAGAGACAGGGCTTTGTCATGTTGCTCAGGCTGCTCTTAAACTCCTGAGCCTAAGCAGTGCACCCACCTTGACCTCCCAAAGTGTTAGGATTACAGGCATGAGCCACTGTGCCTGGCCTGATACATCTCTTAGTTAATAATAGAAAATAAGTAGGCCGGGCACGATGGCTCACGCCTGTAATCCCAGCACTTTGGGAGGCTGAGGTGGGTGGATCACGAGATCAAGAGATCGAGACCATCCTGGCCAACATGGTGAAACCCCGTCTCTACTAAAAATACAAAAATTAGCTGGGTGTTTGGCACGCGCCTGTAGTCCCAACTACTTGGGAGGCTGAAGTGGAAGAATCGCTTGAACCCAGGAGGCGGAGGTTGCAGTGAGCCGAGACTGCGCCACTGTGCTCCAGCCTGGCAACAGAGCAAGATTCCGTCTCAAAAAAACAAAAAAACAAGTAAATAAACAACATAAAATAAGATTGAAGGAGTAAAATTGAGTATATTATTTGCTATACCCAATGTGGACATGTTGCATTTACTTATTAAGAAACTCGGACTGTCAGTTGGAGTTAAAAGACAAAACTCACATATGTTGTTTACTAAAATCATACTTAAAGCAGTGATAAAAGGTAAAGATATAAACAAGCAAAGAGAAAGCAAGAGCGGCAATGTTTTTTGTTTTTTTGTTTTCTTTTGAGAGAGTCTCACTCTGTTGCCCAGGCTGGAGTGCAGTGGCATGGTCTTGGCTCACTGCAACCTCTGCCTTTCGGGCTCAAGCGATTCTCATGCCTTAGCCTCCCAAGTAGCTGGGATTACAGGCACATGCCACCACACCTGGCTAATTTTTTTGTGTTTTTAGTAGAGACAGGGTTTCACCATGTTGGCTAGGCTCGTCTTGAACTCCTGATCTCAGGTGATCTGCCTGCCTCGGCCTCCCAAAGTGCTGGGATTACACGCGTGAGCCATCACACCTGGCCCAAAAGTGGCAATGTTAAGGTACATCAAAAAAGGAGGAAAGCAAGGTTAAAACATCAGACGGGATATTATGAAATTATATACTTCATTGTTTAAGAAGATATATTAAAAATCTATAGACACCAAAAATATTTTGCCTTAATAACCTCTAATAGCATTTTCAAAAAAGACAAACATATATTTGTAGTGGGAAATTTCAGGGCATTTCTTTCAGAATAAGAGAGATCTAGTATACAGAAAGTAAGTAAATACAGAGGAGTTGAATAATATAATCCACAATCCACAAACTTTGATGGATGTATAGCACTTTATATCCTTCAAAGAGGAAATATACATTGTTATATGTGGCCCAAAAAATCCTTAAGAAGAGAGAGTTTGTACTTGCATTACTGAATAAGATTGGAAATAAATAATGAAATAAATAACCAAAAGATTCTTAACTAATTAGAGAGCAGAAATCACACTCCTAGGTAAAATTTGAATCAAAGAGAAAATCAGAACTGAAATGATAAATTAGAAAGCAATGAAAAAGAGAAGACATTACAACAAAACCTGTAGATTGTTATAAAAGTTGTACCCATTAGAAAATTTATAGCCTAAAGTATCTTCATTGTTAATGAACAATAACTAAAGGAATTTAGTACTCATGTTAAGAAATTAGGAAAATAACAGCAAAAGAAAGAGGGAATTCATAAAATCTGAAATTAATTTAAAATTTATAAACATAAAAATAGGGTAGATTTTATTATTTCTGAAAAATTATTAATGAACCTGATGAAGAAAATATGGCAGAAATACACAAGGAAAGGAATGAGAAGGCCGGGTGTGGTAGCTCACATCTGTAATCCCAGCACTTTGGGAGGCCGAGGCAGGTGGATCACTGGAGGCCAAGAGTTCAAGACCAGCCTAGTCAACATGGTGAAATCCCATCTCTATTAAAAATACAAAAATCAGCCAGGTGCGGTGGCAGGCACCTAGCTACTCAGGAGGCTGAGGCAAGAGAATCGCTTGACCCTGGGAAGTGGAGGTTGCAGTAAGCTGAGATCATACCACTGCATTCCACCTGAACGACAGAGCAAGACTCCATCTACAAAAAAAAAAGCGGGGGGAATGAGAAATGAAATATAGCCATGCTGTGAAAGAGAATAAAAGAAATCGGAAGATAATATAATATCATGTACAACTTTGATAACAAAATGTTTTCAACATTTTATTTTTTTATGTAATATTTTTGAGACAGGGTCTCACTCCGTCACCAAGGTTGGAGTGCAGTGGCATGATCTCGGTTCACTGCAACCTCCGCCTACCAGGCTCAAGCGATCCTCTCCCCTCACCCTCTCGAATAGTTGGGACTACAAACATGCACCACCACACCCAGCTATTATTTTTTAATTTTTTTGTAGAGACAGGGGTCTCACTATGTTGGCCAAGCTGGTCTTCAACTGGGCTCAAGTGCTCCTCCCACCTTGGCCTCCCAAAGTGCTGGGGATTACAGGTATGAGCAGCTGCTCCCGGCCTATACCTTCCTTTTCTAACTTTATTTGGCCACGTTTTTACTGAAGTTCTTTGAGTAATATGGTCAGAAATGGGGTATGGGGTGGTGTACTGTTTGTGTCCCTATTGTTGAGAAATGTAGAATTTTTTCCCTTTTAAACTTGATTGATAGCTTGTCTGGGATCAGAATTTTAAGGTCATAGTTCTCCCTCAGAATTCTGAAAAATTGCTCCTTTGACTTCTAGCAGTTAATGTAGCAGATGAGAGGCCCAATGCCTATTGGAATGTCTTTCACTGGTTCATAACCTGATATTTCTGTCTGGAAACCTAGAGCAGTTTTATTTTGGCAATTCAGAAATTTAACTAGATTAAATGTCTAGATGTCTAACATTTTTATTCTTCCTGTTCTGACACTACAGATGTTTTAGATATGGAAACGGAGGGATTTCTTAGGGAACCTTTCCTATCTGTTTTATTGCTTTTTCTCAATTCATTTTGAGATACTGTTTTTCAAGATACTGATTTATTACCCAGGTGGGTTTGTAACAATTATATTGTAACAATTATATTATAATGTACGTATAACAATTGCTGCATTGCCAGGTTGGAGGAGTCAAAGTAACTAATAAAGGATATCTGTGATGATAGAAGTCTTGAGAAAAGCATTGACAGGCAAAAATAAATAAATATACACATACGTGCATAAATACAATAAGGCATTCATTTGAGTGGTGTTAGAAATGTGCATGAGAATTTTCATGACTTTATTTTGGAACTTGTTATTCCTTTTCAGGACCGAAAGTTAACCAAAGCTGAGCAGCAAAGATTCAAGGAAGAAGCAGAGATGTTGAAGGGTCTCCAGCACCCCAATATAGTTCGATTTTATGATTCCTGGGAATCTATATTAAAAGGAAAGAAATGTATCGTATTAGTGACTGAACTAATGACATCTGGAACCTTAAAGACGTAAGTTGACCCTGTTAGTGCCAATGGAGTTTTATTTGGAAATAATTTCCAGGAGTCATAACAATTTTTATAAAATGAAACTACTCAAAGAATTTGTAGAATCTGGCTAGTGCAGTGGCCTGTAATCCCAGCACTTTGGGAGGCTGAGGAGGGTGGATCTCTGAAGCCCAGTAGTTCAAGACTAGCCTGGGCAACATGGTGAAACCTTGTCTCTACCAAAAAAAAATACAAAAATTAGCCAGATGTGGTGGCACACACCTGTAGTCCCAGCTACTCAGGAGGCTGAGGTTGGAGGATGGCTTGAGCCTGGGAGGTGGAGGTTGCAGTGAGCCATGATTGTGCCACTGTATTCCAGCCTGGTTGACAAAGCCAGATCTTGTCTCAAAAAAAAAAAATAATAATAATTTGTAGATTTTGAATCTATTGATTGTTTTAAGTTAGGGTAAAAAAATTCAGATGTTAATGAAGTTTGTTAAAAAAAATACAGTGCTGAGAAATCAGTATTTGTGGGATATTGTAGAATTTTAGAATTAGAAATCATTATAGAGAATATAATTTTATTTTATTTTTTAAATTATTTTTTATTTTATTTTATTATTTTTATTTTATTATTTTTTGTTACCCAGACTGGAGTGGTCCAGTAGTGTGATCATGGCTAACTGCAGCTTCGACCTTGCTGGGCTCAAGTGGCCCTCCCACCTCAGCCTCCTGAGTAGCTGGGACCACAAGCACACACCAACATGCCTGGCTAATTTTTCAAAATATTTTTTGAGAGGTGGGGTTTCACCATGTTGCCCAGGCTGGTCTCAAACTCCTGGGCTAAAGCAGTCTGCCCACCTCGGCCTTCCAAGGTACTAGGGTTATAGGAGTAAGGAACTATGCCCAGCCATAATTTTATTTCATAGAAGATAATATTTCATAGACGATAATATGGAGGGCTTGGTCAAGTTCAAATATCTAGTGAGCAATACTATTATGATATTTTAATATAGTATTATAGTATATTCTTATAGGATTATAATATATAATATAACATATAATATATAGTCTAATACTATAGTAGTATAGACTATTGAGTAATTAATGATAGTCTTATTTCTAATCGCAATTATTCATTTGGTGAATAATGACTTGTAAATATTAAATGTGGTTTAATCACTTGCAAATATTCAATATCGCATAAACGTTTTGTTTCCTAGCATTTCTGTGTATACTAAAATTTTACATAGTTTAACCTTCTCGTGACTTTATATAAGCAGTTACTAGGTAGTAGAGAAGGACTTTTTAAAAAAAATTGTGCTGTCATTATACGAAAGGCCCCTCTGGAATGACTCTTATTTTGAATTAAAAATGCTACACTTAGCTAGGGGAGGTGGCTGATGCCTGTAATTCTAGCACTTTGGGAGGCTGAGGCAGGCGGATCACCTGAGGTCAGGAGTTCAAGACCAGCCTGGCCCACATGATAAAACCCTGTCTATACTAAAATACAAAAATTAACTGGGCATGGTAGTGCGCCCCCATAGTCCCAGTTACTTGGGAGGCTAAGGCATGAGAATCACATGAACCTGGGAGGCAGTGGCTGCAGTGAGCCGAGATTGCACCACTGCACTCCAGCCTGGGAGAGAGAGTGAGACTTCGTCTCAAAAAAAAAAAAAATGCTACGGCTTGGTAGGATGTCTTATCTAAGAATGAGATCTTAGATTTAAAAAAATTTTTTGCTATAACAGACAATAGAAAACAACTCAGTGATGGGAATCATAGTGCATAAGTTGTTTGCTATGTAATTTACCTTAATCATATTCATATAATAAGCTGGACATGTTTGTTTATACGTGGTCTTTTGTTTCTTTGTATAGGTACTTAAAACGATTTAAAGTCATGAAACCAAAGGTCTTAAGGAGCTGGTGCAGGCAAATTTTAAAGGGGTTGCAGTTCTTGCACACTAGGACTCCCCCTATTATTCACCGGGATCTGAAGTGTGACAATATTTTCATCACGGGACCCACTGGATCTGTGAAGATTGGTGATCTAGGATTAGCCACCTTAATGCGCACATCATTTGCTAAGAGTGTCATTGGTGATTAATGTTTTATAGTTTACTGGTTGGGTAAAGAGAGATTTTTCAATTGTGTAGGTCTAGAACAGGGATCAGCCAGCTATGGCTAATAGGACGAACGTGGTTCACTGCCCGTTTTTGTGAATCAAATTTTATTAGAATTTTATTAGGACTGCTTTTGTACCTACAAGTGACAGAGTTGGGTAGTTGTGTGACAGAGACCAAACAGACTGCAAAGCCTAAACAATTTACTATCTGGCCTTTAACAGAAAAGTTTGCCAACACTGAGCTTAGACTGAATTTGCTTTGAAATACCTATTTTGTATTGGCTTATTTCAGAGACATCCTAACGTATTTTTTGTGGGATTATATTCATACTTAGGATGACTGAAAGGTTCTGAAGACAAAAGGAAGAGAGTTTACTAAGTTAATTCAGAAAAAAGTAAAAAGGATGGAAATAAAAACATATTATATTATCTATCATGACCTAATCTTGAGCATTACAAATTTTATGTATTATCAGTATGGAAAATTAAAAAAATTACTTCAGTGCTTTATGTAGATATAGCAAATATTCAACAAATTGTATTCTTTTATTTATTTATTTATTTATTTATTTTGAGACAGAGTCTTGCTCTGTCACCAGGTGCCAGGCTGGAGTGCAGTGGCGTGATCTTGGCTCACTGCAACCTTTGCCTCCTGGGTTCAAGCAATTCTCCTGCCTCAGCTTCCCTAGTAACTGGGACTACAGGCGCGTGCCACCACACCCAGCTAATTTTTGTATTTTAGTAGAGATGGGGTTTCACCATGTTGGCCAGGATGGTCTCCATCTCTTGACCTCATGATCCGCCCGTCTTGACCTCATGATCCACACCTGGCCAACAAATTGTATTCTTAAAAATTTGCGGCCCAGTGCAGTGGCTCATGCCTGTAATCCCAGCACTTTGGGAATCCGAGGTGGACAAATCACGAGGTCAGGAGTTCGAGACCAGCCTGGCCAACATGGTGAAACTCCATCTCTACTAAAAATACAAAAATTAGCCAGGCGTGCTAGCAGATGCTTGTAATCCCAGCAGCTGGGGAGGCTGAGGCAGGAGAATCGCTTCAGCCTGGCAGGTAGAGGTTGCAGTGAGCCAAGATCATGCCACTGTACTCCAGTCTGGGCAACAGACCAAGTCTCAAAAAAAAAATTTTGCTTTGGGGGAGTAGAAATTAATGCAGATAATCCTTATGGGAAAGGGGAATATGATCTTGGTGGATACATTTTTCTCTTTCATAAAAACGTGGTTGTGGTGTTATTTTATAGGAACTCCTGAATTTATGGCCCCAGAGATGTATGAAGAACACTATGATGAATCCGTAGATGTTTATGCTTTTGGAATGTGTATGCTGGAAATGGCCACGTCAGAGTATCCTTATTCTGAGTGTCAGAATGCAGCTCAAATATACCGTAAAGTAACTAGTGTAGGTATAACTTTTTTCTTTTTACTTTATCAGTTACCACATTTCATGTTGAAATTAGTTAAGTTTGACTTAGTGAAAACTAATTTTGGTTTAGCTTTGTAACAGTATTAAATTTAATAGTTGTAATGCAACAAGCCTTAGATTTATACTATATGACTATACTTCATTAGAGTCATATAAAGTGCTTTGTATTAATATCTTTGGGAAAATGTATAGCTATATCAGCTATATTATTTGTAAGGAATTTTTAGTTATCTATTAGATGGATCTTATTTTTCAAAGCTGAATAATAGAGACCGACTACATGGTTTCTTCTAGGTCTAAAAGCCTTTTTATGAAAGAACATTCAAAATATAGTTCAATAGATACAGTATTTGAGTCTCTGCCATGAGTAAATTTTTGTGTTAGAAATTGTAAGGAATGCAAAGATGAGCAGGAAGTGTTTGCTACCCTCAAAGAGCTTACGTTTCTAACATGGTATAAATTCACAAATGACTATAAAATAAGAGGGTGAGAGTATAGTAAGGGGCATAAGGAAGGTAGAGGCAAAGTATTATGCTTGTTCAAAGGAGAAGTACTTCATAACCAGTTGGGTGGCTCAAGACAGGCCATGAAAGATTGTTTCAGGTAGCTTAACAGTAGTAGGTACTGGTTTTAAAAATCCTTTTAAAATTAATATTATTTTTAATTGACTAACTGTTATTGTATACATTTAAGGGGTACCATGTGATGTTTTGAGATACACACACACATACACACAATGTGGAATGGTTAAATCAGGCTAATTAACATATCTATCACCTTGCTTATTATTTTGTGTGGCAAGACATTTGAAATTTATTAAGTTACTTTGAAATTTACAATATTTAAATTTTATATAAATATATATTTTATTGCATTTTAGGTTCTGGGGTGCATGTAAAGAACATGCAGGATTGTTGCATAGGTACATACATGGCAATGTGGTTTGCTGCCTCCATCCCCATCACCTATATCTGGCATTTCTCCCCATGTGATCCCTCCCCAACTCCCTACCCCCCACTGGCCCTCCCCTAG
>CAUYLG010047904.1:0-53792 GCA_963573385.1 Cacajao melanocephalus | reverse complement strand
AAAGGATTATAAATCATTCTATTATAAAGAAACATGAACACGTATGTTCATAGTGGCACTGTTTACAATAGCAAAGACCTGAAACCAACCCAAATGCCCATTGATGATAGACTGGACAAAGAAAATGTGGCACATATACACCATGGAATACTATGCAGCCATAAAAAATGATGAGTTCATGTCCTTTGTAGGGACATGGATGAATCTGGAAACCATCATTCTCAGCAAACTGACACAAGAACAGAAAATCAAACACTGCATGTTCTCACTCATAGGCGGGTGTTGGACAATGAGAACACAGGGACACAGGGAGGGGAGCATCACACACTAGGGTCTGTTGTGGGGAGCCAAGGGAGGGACAGTGGAGTAGTGGGGAGGTCGGGGAGGGATAACATGGGGAGAAATGCCAGATGTAGTTGACGGGGGGATGGAGGCAGCATACCACATTGCCGTGTGTGTACTTATGCAACAATCCTGCATGGTCTGCACATGTGCCCCAGAACCTAAAGTGCAATAAAAAAAAAAAAAAAAGAAAGAAAGAAAAAGGAATGAAGTACTGAGCCATGCTCAACTTGGATGGCCATAGAAAACATTTCAGTGGAAGAAGCCAGTCACAAAAGACCATATCACATGATTCCAGACATACGAAATGTCCAGAGTAGGTCAATCTTACATAGAAAGTAGATTCACGGCTGCCCTGGACTGCAGGGGTTGGGAAAGTAGGGGAGTGACAAATGGTAGGGTTTCTACTGGGGGTGACGAAAATGTACCAGCGTTGACTGTAATTCTGTGAACTGATTGTGACTCTGTGAATTTACTAAAAACAACAGAATTGGACACTAGAAATGGGTAAACTGCATGACATGTGAATTACGTCTCAATAAAGCTGTCAGTTTTTTTTTTTTAAATTCACCCGGGTGCGGGTGGGCTGAGTCCAAAAATGGAGTCAGCCTAAAGCTGTTAGTTAGCCCACTCCCGGTCTCCCCTCTAAAAAAGAGGGAGGAATCAGAAGCCTGTCTTCACTCTGTTCTGTAGGAACGCCATGGCTATTACCCAAGATAATGACTAACAAGGCCCCTTTTATTCTGAAACGTCCTGGTTTATATGATAAATTTATATCACTATCCTATCACTATGTGCCACCATGCAGGTGACTTTGCCCCTCTGAGCCTCGGTTTCCTCATCTATAAAACAAGCTCAACCCATTATAGACCTTGTTTTATTCTGATAATCCTTCGGTCTAGCACTTCATTCCACAGAAGCCCCATTCAGAAGCTATGATATCCCATTCAGGTGGTCATAGTGTTCCCCATGAACCTAAATCAACAAAGAGCTGAAGCCCCAGCCAGTAGAGACCACTGGATTCCAGGAACCAGAGGTAAGACAAAGACGAATTTCTACGTCTGCCACAGGTACTGACACTCACATTTCCCCACAGTTAAGCCATCAGGAAAGATGACACATCCATTCTGATGCAGGCAAAACACCCTAAACATACCCCTTACAAACAAACCAAGATAAACATTGAAGTGAGGGGCGCCCAGAGAAAATACAGTGTTCCTGTGGCAAATTTAGCAGTGGGTCACCAAGGTCTTCTCTAACTTTCTATAAGTCCATCCAACAGGACCTGGTACTGTGGTGGTCAAGGTCAGCTGATGACACAATGGAATGCTCCTTCCTAATCCTCCTCACCCACGATTGCCTAGGAAATACAAGTCTTTTCAGTTACCACCCCCGCAACCTCCCCACAAAGGGCCTCAGAACTAACATCTTTGACAAAAGCTGTTGAACTGTGATCTGGTGGGGGAAAGAAAAATACAGAAAAGAGAAAGGCTGTACACATACATTGTAGCATCCACCACGCCAAAGCGCCAATGCAGAGATAGGAGCTCATCTTTGGGTTCCGCAGCAGCAGATCCTTAGAAACAAGGTAGAGAAGAAAGAGGTAGAAGGCACAGAACAGCCCCATTCCCGTCAATTCATCCAAGAACAGAAAAGACGGATGCTCACCAGGGTCACTGAGACGGGAAGCAAATGTGAAGACAGGAGAAGGAGAGCAAACCGTTCCCACCAAGTCAGCAGTGCTGGCCATGCAGCCAACTCCTAGAGGAGGAGGTAAGGGTACCAGCCACCAGGGTGAAGCCGAGCTTTCTCTGGAGGCAGGAGAGTGCTCAGAAGGGACCAATACAGGCGGCACCAAAATACCCAAGAAGCTTCCAACTAAGGGACGAGGGGTTTCAGAGCAGATGCCTCTACTTTTTGCCCTTTTAGAATGTTAGGGTTGGACCAACGGAAAAGAACAAGGAACCATTCAAAATCTGGAGGCCAAGAGGAGGGAAGAAAGGAGCCACTGGCTTTCCGCACACGGTACTTGGTGTCCATGGGCTTCTGCTGGTTGGTGCTCTGTAGCTTTCATAGATTGGGCAGGGTCTCTCCTGGCCTCAGCTTGCCTGGTGAGGCCACAGCTTACAGTGGGACAATTTCTACATCCACAGGGATCCACACGGCTGGGAGTTGGAGGCAGGTACAGGGCCCACTGCTGCTCAGAGTCCACATTTCAGGATGATGTGGTAGCCATCATTGCTCTCGGCTGCAGGAGAGAAACACGGGGCATATTTCACAGGAATAAAGGTACAGTGCCACAGTATCAGGGAGTCCCAAAAGGTGTGCTGTTAGGGTATCAGCAAAGACTACCAAAATAGGGCTGCATACAGCAAAGTGTGCTGGAAGAAGCAGAGATTTCACATGCCCTGACAGTGCCTCGTTTAGTGTCTTTTTGATGATAGGTCTTTCCACCTAGGCCCAAGGATGAAAACCTGTGTTCCAAGGATTTGTACAACTGTGGTTCTCACGGATGTTATGGTCCCCAGGCCCTAAAGATACTCAGTGGCTAGATAAAGAGGACAGGGTGGGAAATGGCTTCACCATGGTCCAGGGTCTAAGAGTTGGTCAGAGGGCTTTTGTTCTGATATACCCTATACATGCACCGCAGCCCTTACGAAGGCCACAGCAGGTCTTTCTCTACCTTTTATGAGTAAATACATGTTCCTGGCCCACAAGCTCTTCCTTGGCAGAGCACAAGCACACTGTCAGGTAGGCCCCCTTGCCCCTCATCCCCGACCCACACTGCCTGCAGACTCCGAGGCTGTATTCCAGGCTTGGTCTTCCTGGAGGACCCCAGGCAATGCGCAATGCTTCTTGCTTCTACTCAACACTGACTTCATGGCCCAGGATTTCCCCTTCAGAAGTGACCTTGGGGGCCAGTCTCACTAGTTCTGCCATTTCTAAAGCTAGCTTTCACAGGGAGTTTGTGTTTTCTTTTTCACAAAGGCTTTTCCCAGGTCAGCACTCTCTGGAAGGGCCCATCCTGTAGTCAGGCCCCACCCTCCCATCTGCCCCCATAACTACCCCAGGGATGCAGCCCACACACTTCAATTAAACAAGAAAGGGGGGAAGAGGCAGGGGAGGAGGGCTTCACCTTTAATTGTGCTGAGGACAAAACAGGATTCATCTTGGAAATTCTGTACCATCTGAAAGGCAAAAGAGAGAACATGTTCCTTCAACCATGAGTTCATCATTTGGAAAGCCTCGGAGACTGAGCCCAGCCCTGCGCAGCTGCAGAAGCGCCACTGTCACGGCGACTACAGATGTAGGAACACGGCACACACCACTGCCACAGGAACATGGTACACACCACTGCCACAGCGTCAACAGACACAGGAACATGGCACACACCACCGCCACAGGAACACGGCACACACCACCGCCACAGGAACACGGCACACACCACCGCCACAGGAACACGGCACACACCACTGCCACAGCGTCTACAGACACAGGAACATGGCACACACCACCGCCACAGGAACATGGTACACACCACCGCCACAGGAACACGGCACACACCACTGCCACAGGAACATGGTACACACCACCGCCACAGGAACACGGCACACACCACTGCCACAGCGTCTACAGACACAGGTACACGGTACACACCACTCCTACGGTGTCTAAAGACACAGGAACACAGTAAACACCACTCCCATGGTGTCTACAGACACAGGAACATGGTAAACATCACTGCCACAGGAACATGGTAAACACCACTCCCGCGGTGTCTACAGACACAGGAACACGGTACACACCACTCCTGCGGTGCCTACAAATGCAGCAGGAACATGGTGCTGTTATAACATTCACCAAAAAACGAGGACACAGAATCAACATGTAACATGACTGTAGTATAAGTAACAGAAACCTGAACACAACCCCAACCAGCTAGCATGAACATGAAGGACAGAAGAGGCCCAAAAGGGAATCGAGATGTTACCATTTAATACTGGGCCACTGATTTCTGTTTGTTTCCACTTTTTGCTTTTTCCTAGCTACTGATTCTTCCAATCCCTATAACGGACACATTGTAGGAATGTGTATGTGAATTATAGCAGCAGATAAAAACACCTAAATAGAATGTTTTTAAAAACAGAAACCTTGGTACCGGTGAACCCGGTGAGTGGATCACCTGAGGTCAGGAGTTTGAGACAAACCAGGCCAACATAGTGAAACCCCATCTTTACTAAATTACAAAAATTAGCCAGGCATGATAGCAGGGGCCTATAATCCCAGCTACTCTGGAGGCTGAGGCAGGAGAATTGCTTGAACCTGGGAGGTGGAGGTTGCATTGAGCTGAGTTCGCACCACTGCACTCCAGCCTGGGCAATAGAGCGAGACTCTGTCTCCAAAAAAATAAATAAACAAAATAAAATATATAAACATACACACAATACACACACACACATAAGCTGACACAATAGCAAAAACGCTTTTCAAATTGAAAAATATGCCATCCACATTTTATGGCCTGCTCTGGATTACTGCCTCGAGAATCTTGCAAATCCATCCACTTGTCGCCCCCTGCCCCTCCCGCAGGGCCTAATCCAGTAGGGTCTGCACATCAGCATCCTACAAGGACAAAATATAAAGGAAGGCTCCACTACCTATGTCTCTAAATGTGGCAGGACTCTGCTCGGGAGCCTCTTCTCTGCGGTTCTAAATTTGATGAACTAACTACCCATTGACCTTGGACAAGCCAACCTTTTTAACTTCCTGACTCCATGGCCCTATCTGTAAAATGGGGCTGATTTCATGACAAACATAGAACCAGAATGTAGAGCAACAGGAACTGGTGTCCACTACTGGAGGGGATGTCAACGTCTCTAACACTGTTGTGGGATTTAGTAAGAATGACCACGCATTTCCAGCAAGGAACTTTTCCTACATTCGCCTACAAGTCATGAGCTCTAGACAAACTCCTGCATCACGAAGACAGGCATGAGACTGGTTAGCACAGCGCCCTCTGCAGTTACATAAAACTCCTACCAGCAGTCAATCAACAGCAGAAGCACGAACCAGCTGTGATGGAATCAAGCTCCTCAGCAGTGCCAATAAGCTCCAGCTGTATACCTCCAAACAAAATGTGGAATGAAAGTCACAAAAGAACACACTATGATTTCACTTATAAAAAGTTTTTAAATAGCAAAATGAAACAATATATGGAGGAGGAGCAAGGGAATGCTTAATAGAAAATTCATACTAGCTGGTTGGCTGTTATGAAATCAGTCCACAAGGGGTTTCTAACATAAACATTCTGGTAACCTGAGTGCAGGTACATGGGTACTTCAATGATTCTTTGACTGTACAAATAAGTTTTACATATTCTTTCCATATTTATGCTGCATTTCACAGTTTACATTTAAAGAATATTTTTAAAACGTATAAACAGGCCAGGAGCAGTGACTCACGCCTGTAATCCCAGTAGCCTTTGGGAGGCCGAGGCGGGTGGATCACCTGAGGTTAGGAGTTCGAGATCAACCTGGCCAACGTGGTGAAACTTCATCTCTGCTAAAAATTCAAAAATTAGCTGTGTATGATGGCGGGTGCCTGTAATCCCAGATACTCTGGAGGCTGAGGCAGGGGAATCGCCTGAACCTGGGAGGTGGAGGTTGCAGTGAGCAGAGATCACACCACTGCACTCCAGCCTGGGCAACAGAATGGGACTCCATCTCCAAAAAAACAAAAAATAAAATAAAATATATAAACATACACACAATACACACACACTCGCTAACACAATATCAAAACCCCTTTTCAAATTGAAAAAATGCCATCCACATTTTATGGCCTGCTGTGGATTACTGCCTCGAATCTTGCAAATCCATCCACCTGTCGCCCCCTGCCCCTCCCACAGGGCCTAATGATGCGTGAAGTACATTTATTCTATTCTGCTGGCCTGCTCCATCTAGGACTCTTGGCAGCCCAGCCACTTGGGCATGCAAAGCCCTAAGCAGAGACCACATGGGCTTAATCAGTAACTCTCTTGTTAAGTGCCATTGCACCCCAGGGGTCGGCTCCGCGGCTGCCCAGCCTGCCTCCAGCACTCTGGGCAATTAAGAACCAAAGGTTTCCAATACATTCCGGGTTAAGAGGCAAGGAGACCTTGGGCAATGAGAATCGCCTACTTAGGCGAGGTGGCATTTGGGTTCTGCTCTGCTTCACTTGCTTCACTGCCTACTCTTGAGCACACAGGGCAAGCTGAGGAAGGAACTGCCTTCAGGGACCCGTGAAATTGCAAGGGTTCCCTACATTTTTGGCTTTTGCCTTCACAAAAGGAAATTCATTTTGAAATGCAAAGTGACAAGCCTTCCGTGACACTACAGCTGTCCACTGCTCTCGGCAGGTTCACCTTCCTGGCTATTCTAAAGTCAGCTCTCAGGTTAGGAACTTCAAGCTTCATTTTCCTCATCTGTAAAATGAGAGTGAAAAACAATAGCTAGGCTGAGCACAGTGGCTCACGCCTGTAATCCCGGCACCTTGGGAGGCCGAGGCAGGTAGATCACTTGAGCCCAGGAGTTCAAGACCAGCCTGGGCAACATGGCAAAATGTTGTCTCTACAAAAAGTTAAAAAAAAAAAAAAATTAGCCAGGCGTGGTTGGCACATGCCTGTGGTCCCAGCTACTCAGAAGGCTGAGGTAGGAGGATCACCCGAGCTCAGGAGGTCAAGGCTGCAACGAGTGTAGCCATCAGTGCGCTCTGGCCTGGGTTACACAGTGAAATCATGTCTCAAAAAAAAAAAAAAGCTGGATTAGATTTGAATGTGATATAAAAGTAATTCTGAACTGGTGACAAAAATAGCAAGTTGCAGATAAATGTACGGCTCGATGTTTGCTTCATGTTTTAATTTTTTTTTTTTTTTTGAGATGGAGTCTCGCTCTGTTGCTCAGGCCTGAGTACAGTGGAACGATCTCCGCTCACTGAAACCTCTGCTTCCAGGGTTCAAGTGATTCTCCTGCCTCAGCCTCCTGAGTAGCTGGGATTACAGGTGCCCACCACACCTGACTAATTTTTGTGCTTTTAGTAGAGATGAGGTTTCGCCATGTTGGCCAGGCTGGTCTCGAACTCCTGACCTCAGGTGATCCACCCACCTCAGCCTCCCAAAGAGTGGGGATTACAGATGTGAGCCACCATGCCCAGCCTGCATGTTTTAAAAACCTACACCTACATACACTAGGGCACATACAGAGACAAGAGCACAAAAAAATTACCTTGCAGAATTACATCAAACCTAATAACTCTTCCAGGAGAAAAGAATGTGGGCAGGTAAGGGTTTTTCACATTTGCCTTCTGCTGTTCTATGTTAACTTCTTATACTAATTACAAATTACTTTGAATGTAAAAGGCAGGAAAAATCCTGTGCTCTGCACAGCCCTGTGCCGCCCAGGAAGGCTGTGGCACCTTCACCACTTGGCAGAGGCCTCTGCTCTCCTTTCCCACAAGCCACAGTCTCGCCATCACCTGTCCTCAAGTCCATTTCACCTCTCCCTGGGACCTGTCGCCCACCCCGGGGGAACACCGCTCTCATGACCTGCAAGACTGAGATGAAGTGCTCATGAACATACAAGGGCTCTGGCAGTTGAAATGACAAGTGGCAAGAGGATTATTAATGTCAACCTACGAAATATACAAACCCTTCAAACCCTGACATTTTTATACATCCCAAAATCTATTAAGATCTCTCTATCACTAACTTCCCAACGTAACAAGTGCCCGGCAGGTTCACGGTCAATGCCAACACCCACCCCTAGTTTGGTGTCTCCTGGCCCCTGTCACTGTTCTCTCACTTTGTCTGCACTACAGTCTGTTCCACAGGTATATGCATCCCTGTTTTGCAGATGTGGAAACTGTGGCACAGAGAGGTTCAGGAAATTTCCCCAAAGTCATTCACCAACTAGGAGGTAGTTCTGGGTGGAGACACCAGTCCAATTCCAAAGCCTGCATTTTTCTCTACTTTTCCCAGTCACTGTTTCAGTACTCAGTGTCACTAGGTCAGAAACACTCTTGGCAGTGCCACCAGCAAAGGCAAGGACCAGGCACGGGAAGAAAGGAATCAGTCTTAATCCACAAATGCTGTCCTTGTGTGCTGCCACTCCTTTGCTGGTCCAGGGTGGGGCGGGGC
Organism: Cacajao melanocephalus; assembly: GCA_963573385.1. NCBI lineage: Eukaryota > Metazoa > Chordata > Mammalia > Primates > Pitheciidae > Cacajao > Cacajao melanocephalus. The sequence continues at coordinate 45,277 of CAUYLG010047904.1, read as the reverse complement.
TCTATAATCCTCTATACAGGGGACTTCAGAGTTCCCTGAAGTACTCGGAGTCTGCTGGGGTCTGAGCTGGGGGCACACGATCCCATTCCTGCTCTCACCAGCACAGCCCTGTTTAAAGGTTTCACTTCAGCCGGGCACGGTAGCTCACACCTGTAATCCCAACACTTTGGGAGACCAAGGTGGGTGGATCACTTGAGCCCAGGAGTTTGAGACCAGCCTGGGCAACAAGGCAAAACCCTGTGTCTACAAAAAATCAGTCAGGCGTGTTGGTGAGTGCCTGTAGTCCCAGCTACTCAAGAGCCTGAGATGGAAGGATGGCCTGAGACTGGGAGGTGGAGGTTGCAGTGAGCTGAAATCACACCAGCGTGAGTGACAGCAAGACCTTGTCACACCAAAGAAAAAAAAAAGGCTGGGTGTGGTGGTTCATGCCTGTAATCCCAGCACTTTGGGAGGCCGAGGCAGGCGGATTGCCTGAGCTCAGGAGTTTGAGACCAGCCTGGACAACACGGTGAAACCCCATCTCTACTAAAATATAAAAACTTAGCCGGGAGTGGCCGTGTGCGCCTGTAGTCCCAGCTACTCAGGAGGCTGAGACAGGAGAATTGCAAGAACCCGGGAGGTGGAGGATGTAGTGAGCCGAGATCACACCATTGCACTCCAGCCTGGGTAACAGAGTGAGACTCTGTCAAAAAAAAAAAAAAAAAAAAAAAAATTGGGCATGGTGGCTCACACCTATAATCCCAGCACTTTGGGAGGCTGAGGCAGGAAGACTGCTTGAGCCCAAGAGTTCAAGACCAGCCTGGGCAATGCAGTGAGACCGTGTCTCCATTTTTTTTTAATACAAATTTTTAAATAAATAAATAAAGGCTTGACTTCAGTAGGGGCTGGGAATCCTGCAGGCTCAGAGCTTGGGCCCTGCAGCTGCAGTCACTGGGTTCCCACCACAGCCCCACCCCTTACCCGCTGTGTAACCAGAGGCAATTACTCAGCCTCTGTGCCTCCATCCCCCATCTGTGAAATGGGATAATAATAGCACCCACGACATAGAGAGACAGGCAGGATTAAATGAGTTGCTCTGTATATACTTAAAACAACAGCCAGGACACAGTACACACTTCTGTTATTAGGTGGAAGGGGTCCACTATAGAACAAACTTAAAAGCCTCTGTTCTACAACATGCAAGGAATGCCTTTGTCTGAATATGTCAGCAAGCATATTCAACACCCCCTTCTTAGCCAGGGGTGGGGTCAGATCCCTGGAGACCACAGTACCTAAGCCCTCTGCCAGCAGCTGCTTGTGCTCTGCACAGCCCTGTGCCACCCAGGAAGGCTGTGGCCCCTTCAGCACTTGGCAGAGGCCTCTGCTCTCCTCCCTTACAAGCCACAACCTCGCCATCACCTGCCCCCGAGTCCATTTCACCTCTCCCTGGGGCCTGTCAGCCACCCTGGGGGAATGCCTCTCTCCTGACATCCACAACCCTGTTGCAAGCACTTTGGGCAGACTGGAGTGTGTGCTCCGAGCTTCCACAGGGCACCCAGCCAAGGAGGGGTAAGGAGTGGCTACTCGGCATGTCAGCCATTCGGATCCAGACGGGGCCTCAGCACTCTCTCTCACGGCCCCGGACACCCACAGCAGCAGGTGGCATGCAGACAAACCTGTCTGTCCCTCCCAAACCCAAGTGTGTTTCTGGGACAGGGGTTCTGAAGCTCCTCGCAGGGCCCAGAGCGCGTTGTCAGTGCAGGCCGGGCAGCAGCGCTCACCTCGTTGCTCACCACCACATGGATGCCAGTGGGGCCCTGCCGGTAGACTCGGTGGATGTGCTGCGGGGAGATGCTGTACAGGTTGGCAATCTTCTCAATCAGCTCCAAGGTGGTCAGCTCTTCTAGGAAGATGGCGTGGTACACTGCGGGAGGGAGGACCAAGCATCGCTTTCCAAGTGGCCATTCCGTTAGCACGAGCCTGCCTGTGCCCTCCCACCCCATCCTGAGAAAGCAGTAAGTCCTCTGTCAGGATGCCATGCCCAGGGTGGCGGGGTGGAACCACGCTGCCACTCTCTTTGTTTTGTTTGGCAATGGAGGCTCACTCCGTCGCTCAGGCTGGAGTGCAGTGGCGCAATCTCGGCTCACTGCATACTCTGCCTTCTGAGTTCAAGTGATTCTCCTGCCTCAGCCTCTCAAGTAGCTGGGATTACAAGTGTGTACCACCAGGCCCTGCTAATTTTTGTATTTTTAGCAGAAACGGGGTTTTACCATGTTGGCCAGGCTGGTTGTGAATTCCTGACCTCAGGTGATGCGCTCACCTTGGCCTCCCAAAGTGCTAGGATTACAGGTGTGAACCCCCGTGCCCAACAGGCTGCCACTCTTGATTCCTCTCAGTCTCTCTTGGGTGCTTATGTGAAATGCAGAGATTACCTAGACCCATCCCAGGCCCAGTGACACCCAGCTGGGCTGAAGGGAAGTCAGGCAATTCTGACATGCAGCCAGATATGAACCCACTTCAGAAGAAAGGAACAAATCCTGTCCCTTTTCAGCTCTTTCTGCTGTTTAAAGGGTTGTTGGATAGCTGGAGGTCAATGAATGGAAGTTAAAAGGAACTATTACTTGACAGCAGAAAGAAGGCCTGGTCTTTGTCCCTCCCCGCAACACAAACCATACTCAGCCTGAGCACAGTGACCCTAAGGAAAGAAGGGGTCACCAGGAGGCCACCACAGTGTCAGCAAGTCAGAAGATAACAGTGACACTGACACAGACCCAGCCCGCACCAGCTGGGCAGGAGCAAACACCACCGGCAACCCAGGGTGGGTTACTCAACTTCAAAGGACCTCGAGTTCCTCAAAAGCAAAGGCGATTGCATTAAATTCAAGGTTCTCAAGCCTTTCCCTCACCTGAGAAACCCTTGGTTCAATAAACCTGATCAGAGGCCCAATATTTTAAAAGCATACACAGGTGGGCATGGTGGCTCATGCCTATAATCCCAGCACTCTGGGTGGCCAAGGAAGGCAGATCTCTGGAGCACAGGAGTTTGAGACCAGCCTGGGCAACAGAGTGAGACTCCATCTCTATAAAAACATACAAGAATTAGCCAGGTGTGGTGGTGTGCACCTGTGGTCCCAGCAACTCGGGGAGATGAGGCAAGAGGATCACTTGAGCCCAGGAGGTTGAGGATACAGTGAGTCAGGGATGCACCACAGCACTCCAGCCTGGATGACAGACCTTGTCTCAAAAAAACCACACACACAGGGTGGCTGTACAAGAAGAGGGTGGCAGAGGCCACAGGGTTCCAGCTACTCACCAGATCCCGACCACAGTGAGATCGCCATGCACTGTGCAGCGTTCCTTCCAGTATGAAACCAGGTGAGAATCCCAGCCCTCTGTGCTAAGATTCCTTTTTTGTGAGAGAATTCTAATTGTACGTTTTTCTTTTTCAACTGTTCCGAGCCAGTTCTACTTTTTCTAATTTTATTCCTTTTTTATGCTTTTCTTTTTTCTTTTTCTTCCTGAGCTGGAGTCTCACACTGTTGCCCAGGCTGGAGTGCAGTGGCATGATCTCGGCTTACTGCAACCTCTGCCTCCCGGGTTCAAGTGATTCTCCTGCCTCAGCCTCCAGAGTAGCTGGGATTACAGATGCCACCATGCATGGCTAAATTTTCTATTTTTTTAGTAGAGATGGGGTTTTAGTTCGAGGCAGATCTCAAACTCCTGAACTCAAATGATCTGCCCACCTCGGCCTCCCAAAGTGCTGGATAAAATTACAGGCGTGAGCCACCGCACCTGGCCCACTTTTTCAATAGAGATGGGGTCTTGCTATGTTGCCCAGGCTGGCCTTGAACTCCTGGGCTCAAGCAATCCTCCCACCTCCCCAGGTGCTGGAATTACAGGCATGAACTACCCCACCCAGCCATAATTTTGCTCCTAAAACAAACCAAGCTGCTAGCAAAAAGAAGTAGCAGGATCCCAGGCTGGCACCTTTTGCCATGGCCACTGGGAGTGCTCGGTGGCAGCAGGAAGGCCGATGGCCACACCTCTGAGGTTCTAGAGAGCCTCCTCTCATTAGGAGCTGCATGGGGAGCAGTTTAGGGAAACAAAATGCTCCAGAGTGGGCATTTCTGGCTCTAATCCTGACTGCCACTCACTGGAAGCAAGACCTGGGGCAATCCCAACACCTTCCTAAGCCTCAGGATGTGCACTGGGGCAGCGTCCACACTGCGGGGTCAGACCATGCACCACACCAACAGCATGCACTGGGCTGCCCTTTCCACATGTGGGTATGCGGGAGCCCCAGACTGTCCTGCACCATTCACTGGAAATGAACAGAGGCTGGATCGCCAGCTCAAAAATGGCGGTGAGGCCTGATGTATGGGTCCCAGGTCTGCTCCCCACAACTCACCACACAGGCTGCTGTCTCCACTGCCCTCCCGCTTCTGCTGCAGGGGCACTCGGTTCTGCTCCAGCTCCTGACAGACATAAATGGTCATCTTTGGCCTCACATTCCTGGCAGGAGAAGAGAAAATACATAGTAGGTGTGGTGGACCAAGCATGGCTGTTTCAGAATATTCCACAATGGCAACAACAGTGAGCAGAACTCGGGGAGGAAAAAAGACAGTGGTGGGGACGCGGAGTGGCTGTCATGGGGCGGTGGGGATCCTCCCAGGTCCCACAGCCTGCCCAGGGGTACTCTGCCCCAGAACACGAAGCTCTACGTACGAGACATTTTCGGGCAACCATCAGAGCGAGCACTGTCTGTGGCTTGCTGTGCACCAAGTACTGTTCTCAGAACACGCATAGCTCGTTTCATCCTCACACAACCTGCGAGGGAGCTAGGACCACCACTCTCATTTCACATTTGAGGAAACTGAGGCTTACAGGGCAAAGGGCTTTCCCTTCACTGCACAGCACCTAAGAGGCAGATCCGGGACTCAAACCCTGGCTCTCACTCTGAAACCATGCTGCCCATGTGTGGCTATTAAAACTTAAATTCACTGAAGTTAAATAAAAATTTCACCCATCACATCAGCCTCACGTGGTCAGCTCCACAGCCTCACGTGGTCAGCATGGCTGCGGAACATCTCTGCTGTGGCAGGAAGGTCCGCAGGGTGGCGCTGCTCTGGAGTCTGCCCTGAAACTGCTGCATGATGCCATCTGACCAGCCCCAGTCCACAGTTCCCCTCGGGGAGGGGGCAGCTGAGAGCCCAGGACCACACAAGCATGTGAGAACTTGGGCAAGTGGCTCAGAGGCGAAGATCCAGAGGCCAAGGTTCTCATCCAACCAAGAAGAGGGAAGGGTCTCCAGGTGGGGTCTGCAGCAGCCGGCCACATGGGCCATATCTCCCACTGCAGCGTCTCACTCCCCTGCTGTGGCCTGAGCCCCTCTTGCGACACCTCCTCCTATTCTGGACCCCACACTTCAGGAGCCCTGTCCCCGCCAGCCAGACCACCTGCCATCCAAGAGGCTGAGGTAGGGGCTTCCCGCCAGATGCCACATACACAAGCCTTCGGCTGGCTTCACAGAGAAACCAACACCTACCGGCCTTTGATGGCATTGAAGAGCCGGATCCCATCGGCGGGACCACAGATCTGGACCAAATCATCACGGGACATCTTCAGCAAGTCAGCACCTAAGCAGGAAAATGGGGACGCCTGTTACATGGAGCACAGAGAAAGGGCTCTGTCCCCAAGCACCTGCAGACTGCAGAGCACGGGGGGAGGGGGTGGGGAAGAGCCGGCTGCACCTGTGGTAGGCACCAGACGTCTCACAGAGAGAAAATGGCAAAATGCTCAACACATCAGATCGATCACAGCCCAGGAATTGCCAGTGCCCACAACAGTGAGCAAAACAGGTCCCCACTGCCTGCCCCCCTTTCTTTTCCTTTCTTTTTTGAAACAGAGTCTCGCTCTGTCATCCAGGCTGGAGTGCAGTGGTGCCATCTTGGCTCACTGCAACCTCTGCCTTCCAGGTTCAAGTGATTCTCCTGCCTCAGCCCCCCAGGTAGCTGGATTACAGGTGCCCGCCACCACACTTGGCTAATTTTTGTATTTTTAGCAAAGATGGGGTTTCACCATGTTGGCCAGGCTGGTCTTGAACTCCTGACCCCAGGTGATCCGTCTGCCTCAGCCTCCCAAAGTGCTGGGATTACAGATGCCTAGTCTTGTTTGTTTGTTTGTTTTTTAAGAGACGAGTTCTCTATATTGCCTAGGCTGGTTGGTCTTGAACTCCTGGGCTCAAGCAATCCACCCACGTCAGCCTCTCAAAGTACTGAGATTACAGACATAAGCCACTGAGTCTGGCCTCTTCTCTTTCTTTGACATATAATCAGTATGCATAGATGTCATCAGCACAGGGCACTGACCACATGTGCACCTGTCTGTTTATGGAGGTATACAACTCACTGCATGCTGACCATCTGAATAAACCCCTGTACCCAGCACTCAGAGCAAGCAGTGGAACATTACCAGCCTCCTGTAGGCCCCTCGTGCCAGTCACCACCCCACATCAATCCAGGAGAGCCACTATCCTGACTTCCTACAGTGCAGACACGTTTTGCATGTTCTCTAAAGTTTCTGTACATGGAATTGAATGGTAGGCACTCTTCCTGGTCTGGCGTCCCTCTCTCCAAGTCATGTTTCATGGGGCATTTGTGTGGAATGTAGTCACAGATTGCGGGTGCCCATTATTATCTATCATCATTGTGTGACCACACCACAATCCACATACCCACTCTATGTGGATGGGCACTGGGGGTGTTTCCAATCTGGGCTGTTATAAATAGGCTCTCTGAACGTTCTCACACACATCCTTGTTCATTACACATGTGCGTGTCTGCCGGGTGTAGCCCCAGAGACAGCTGCCGGGTCACAGGGTGTGTTTCGTCCTGGCAGATACTGCCAACAGTTTCCCAGAGTGTCGCATCCACGTACAGTTCCACCGCAGCACGTGAGGATGGGGCCACATTTAAAGGAACAGAGGAAGGCAACTATCTCATGAGGATAGAAGCAAGCATGGCGTGAGGGCTGCCCGTTCCTCAGAGCCCAAGGGGTCCCCGAGAGCCTGGTCCCACATACTCTCCAAGGTACTAGGACATCAGCCTCAGTCAAAAGCGTGCCCAAGGCCACAATTCCCAGCCCCTCCCTCTACCACAATAAGATACGGTTTTAGGGACAATTCTATAGACGCAATGGCTTCCTTTCCATTGGGAGTAAAAGTCAAGAGTTCTTCCAGGGTCCCCATCCTGTCCGTGTCCCTCGGTGCCTCTCTGACCTCTCCTCCCTGGGCCCACTCCACTCCACCACACCTGGGTCCTCTGCTGCGTGACCACACAAGGTAGGTGCCCACATGGTGGGTGCCCACATGGTGGCTGACTGCTCTACTTCAGACCACGGCCAGCACTCCTCCCCTCCTCCACCCAGTCCAGCTCAGGGTCCCCTCTGAACCCCCCACCCCAATCACACATGTCACGGCGCACTGAAATGAGCAAGTTCCGCATCTGTACTGACTTACAGCTGCAAGCTCCCAAGGACAGGGGTCACTGTCTAACCCCACCCAAGGGCCCTTCTCCAACAGGCTCTCAGCAGCGCTGAGCTGAGGATGTGCAGGCGCCGTTTCTCTTCCACTGCCACAGATGTCTGTGGAACCTGCTCCTTTAGGTGTGGCCGAGCCTTCACTCTGTCACTGTGGATGAACTCTACTCGGCAGCAAGGCTCACTGCTCAGTTCACCTTTACACCCCACAATACCTAGCTTAGGACTTCTGTCTGAAGACCCATTAGTAAGGGCTCTGAAACCTTTTAAAGAAGGAAGAGCCCACTTTCTGTCTCATCTGTGGCCTCACCTCCATCTCCCAGGTCGTGGCTCTGGAGCCAGTGTGAGGAGCAGTACTTGGGTAGGAAAAGCATAAAGAGCTTTGCATCACCCTGCTGGGCTAAGGGGACTCTTCCTGGACAGACCAGAGCTCACCCTCCCCCAGAGGTGAGGGGATCTTGACCAAGTCACCCAGATGGTCCCCATAAAGTCGCACTCACCTGGGACCTTCTGGGGGCAGCATCTCCTATGTCTAGCACTTGGCCCAGGGTTGGGCACGTGAGCGAGTGAACCCACACTACCCTGGGTCACCCAGCCGAAACCACAGTGCTGCCTGGGTTGAGAGCAAGTCCTGGAAGGTGGCCGGCCTTGCTAAGTGTTTCCAAGATGCCCACGGGCTTTAAAACACGATTCGGAGATGCTCACCTGAGAAGCTGGCAAAAAGCCGGCAGAACTGCGAGAACCTGTTGCGGTGGAGCCACTGCTGGGCATCCTGGATGGAGGCTGATGGGAGCAGGTGCTGTGGGCAGAGGGGACAGGCCTTGAGATGGCGGCTCAGGGCCCACGAGGGACCACCAGCCAGAGAGCCCTGCTCAGACACTTACGTCACTGCCCACGGGCAAGGCCTCCACTGGGTGGGTCGGAGAGGTGTTGCTGCAAAGGAAAAGGAACCAGTGATGAGGACAGAGGGGGATCCCAGGGCCAAGGTCCCAGAACCCAGCCTGGCGCTCTTACTTCCCATCAGGTGCAGGTCTTGTGCTAAGTGAAATGAGTCCTCAAGAATTTCCTGAGTCATAGAAACACAGTAGGAGCCAACGGCTAATCCCTCAAAATCCCTAACTGAGCCTTCGGTGTAGACAGGAAGTTCTGATAGGCTACACTGCCCCAGCCAATGACACTCCTCTACCCTGAGTAATCGAGTAATCGGCAGCACATCCCAGGCCCCTGCTGGCTGACCCCTGCTGGTCTTGGAGATTCAAGCCCCCGCCCCAGGGAAGGGCAGTGACCAAGGGCACCCAGTGCCTCAGCACCGGGAAGGCTGCAGCCAAACCCAACGGTCCTCCACCAAACCCTTTGCCAGGTGGTGACAGGAGAGGACAGAGGAATCCCACGGGGAGTTATTTTGCAGGAACAAGCAAGCACCCGCGGCTTGACATCCATCTACTGTTCTGTTTTCTCCTGAGAGGGGGTACACATGCTTCCTCGGGGGCTGGCTTGGGGAGGAGGCATAGACCTGAGCCCTCTCCAGGTGAACGGTGGTGAGGGCTGCACAACAGTGTGAATGTACTTAACAACACCAGACTGCACACTTAGAAATGGTAAATTTCGCGCTACGTGTATTTTTCCACAATGGGAAAATGAGACCCCCTTACAAGGCTGATCCCCAGACCAGGAATCAGTGAAGACAGCTGCCACTTTTCACCAAGTGTCTACGGGGTGCAAGCATCGTACACGCGTTCCTCCCGACTCTGTGGAATTCTTACTCCCCTTTTGTAGTAGAGAAACTGAGGCTCAGAGAGGTTAAGGAAATTACCCCCCAAAAGGTACAGATTGAAGACTAGGTCTGCCTAAATCTAACACTGTTTCCGTGTCTATCCCCACTCCCCCGGGGGACTCCTTGGTAAAATCAAGTTCACAGACAATCTCGCTTTCCCATTAGAAAAGTTCTGTTGCTAAGCATGAGCTCCGAGAAACCTGCAGCCAGGTATCAGGCAGCCTCCCACCTGGTACTCCCCGGCCTCCACCCCTGCTGCCAGCACAGGGCAGGCAGAGCCATCATGGTGACCGATGGCCCTGGGCCGTGCAGCCCACAACAGTCAGGAAACTGCCTGCAGCTCCAGCACGTCGCATGTCCTCAGGGTCCACGTAGCCTGTGTGTCTGCAGAGCTGTGTGGGACGGCAATGAAGCCAGTTTCTGTGCTGTAAGGCCTGAAATCCAAGGCAGGGATGACCCTAGCCAGACCCCCACACCCCCACACTCAGTGAATATGTGGGACAAAGAACCAGGAAAGGCCTCCCAGGCTGCTTCCTAAGGCACCACTGTCAGGAGGGCCGGTCTGCCCCAGAGGGCACCAGAGGCTTGGCTGTCCCAATGCACCCTCAAGCCAGTCCTGACTTCACCAAGTAAGTTCTGGGCTGCTGCCTCACCCGACAATGTTTACAGGGGTGTTTCTGAGAACTACAAGTTTTGTAATGGCTAATGACAGTCGTGTCTTCAACACGAGTTAGCCACCCTGAAACCCACACAGAAAGGAGAGGAGACCCAGAAAGGCAGACTAAGAAAGGAAACTATACCTGTCTTCATTCCAGAGAACCCAAAGAAAGAAAGGTGGGACATACCCTTCGCCGAGGCCAAAGCTGCTTGGAGAGCCATTGTAGCTTGGGGACGGGGCGCTGTTCACCTGATAGGCCACGTCGGGCCACGGAGAGCACTGCAGGAGAGAGCACAGGGCCGAGCTGGGATCTGCAGAGCTGCTTAGCCGCACGCCGCAGGTCCTCCCAAGCAGGCATGCACTGAGACCAGTGCATGAGACCCCTGACCTGTCCGACGCAGCCCACGTTTACCCACTGCCCTTAAGAGCCCTGGCCAGGCAGGTTACGAGGGCCACACGAAGGAAGCCAGCAAAAATGTTCAGTAAGTCACCCCTGGAGCAAGTGAAGCACGGAAGGGGTGTCTCTGGGCTTCCTGGCAGTAAAACCAGAGGGGAAACATCACAGCCACGTGATTCTTGGGTCCACGAGAGAGAAAAAACAAAACCGGCCAGTTGCTCAGAAACAGCTTCTCCTGGTAGAGACAAATTCGTGTAAATGCCTGTTCCAGGGAGCACCGGACCACAGGCAACTTCCAAACAAAAAATAAGCAGTGAGAGTCAGTATTAAAACCTGTGCTATTTGAAAAAAGAACCTGCCGACAGGGGCGGAGGCTCTTGCATAATCACCAAAAGCAGCTCCTCTCAATGAAATTCGACGGCTGTTCATTCCATTTCAGGCATTCTGCTGGGGGCTACGGGAGATACACAAACATGAAAGACGTGATCCCTGCCCTCAAAAACTTTCTAGTATGGAAGCCAAAAACAAATGCACGTGGAGTCTCCCAAAGGAAGCAAGGATTTGCAGGTTTTGTCTGCTGGAGCAAGTCCAGGCAGCTGAAAAAGTTCATCTCTTCCCTTCCCTGCAGTGACGCCTCTTCAGAGAGGGCCAGTTTGAAGCATTCCTGAAGATTTACTATCACCCACCAAACTACCAGGTTGGTACATATTTAAATGTTGAAAGTGTAGGCTCAAATTTGTTGGTGCTAAATCCTGCAGCCAAGAAGGAAAGCTGAACCGCTGAGAGAAGAGGCAGCAGGCCCCTCCCAGGGTGGGCTTTCCAGCAACTACACAGCACTGTGGCAAGGGCTTGGACAGGCCTGGCATGTGGCTCAGCAGGACCTCTGTTCCCAGGGGGAGACAGCTGAGCAGTGGAGACGGAGTGGCTCAGTTAGGGAGAGAACAGTGTCAGGAGGTGGGGAACACTCTGGGCAGTGTCACCAGCACAGGCAAGAGCCAGGTGTGGGAAGACACTGGTCTGGCCTCTAATCCATAAATGCAGTCTTTGCATCCTGCCGCTCCGTTGCGGGCCGAGGGGAGACAGGGCTCTTCCTGCACCAGGGCTCTCTGGCCACTGTGACCTTCAGATAAAATGCAGTGCACATCTGTCTGAACACAAAATTAGCTTTTCCACTGTCTTGTTGCAAATACCCTTCTGCATATACACACACATACATACAAGCTGCTGTCAGCCAAGACTGGGCCACCCATTCTTTTAGACGCTCCAAGCCTCACCCCTAACAGCCTTAATCCCACCATGGCTGGCAGGAGCTTTACACACGCGGAGGGCCTTCTGAGATCCAACTAGTCAATGAACAAATACCAGCACCAATTAGTTAGCCTGGGAAAGAGCTGCACCAAAAATCCCAGCAAAAAACAAGGCACCAGTTGCAACTCGTAAAGGGGAGAGGAGGCTAGGTACGGTGGCTCACACCTGTAATACCAGCACTTTGGGAGGCTGAGGTAGGCAGATCATTTGAGGCCAGGAGATCAAGACCAGCCTGACCAACATGGTGAAACCCCGTCTCTACCAAAAATACAAAAAAAAATGGCTGGGTGTGGTGGCACACACCTGTAATCCCAGCACTTTGGGAGGCCAAGACGGGTGGATCACGAGGTCAGGAGATTGACACCACCCTGGCCAACAAGGTGAAACCTCATCTCTACTAAAAATACAAAAAAATTAGCTGGGCATGGTGGTGCACACCTGTAATCCCAGCTATTCAGGAGGCAGGAGAATTGCTTGAACTGCTGTGGCAGAGGTTTCAGTGAGCCGAGATCGCGCCACTGCCCTCCAGCCTGGTGACAAAGGGAGACTCTGTCTCAAAAAAACAAAAAACAAACAAACAAAAAAATCAGCTGGGCATGGTGGTACATGCCTGTAATCCCAGCTACCGGGGGAGGCTGAGGCAGGAGAATCACTTGAACCCGGGAGACGGACTTTGCAGTGAGCCACAAAAATCATGCCACTGCACTCCAGCCTGGGCAACAGAGCAAGACTGTCTCACAAAAAAAAAAAAAAAAAAAAAAAAAGGCAGTGGGGAGAGGAACAGCAAGCACCTCAAGAGTTCCCATGGACATATGGAGGGCTGGAGCAGGCTGGCATTGCTGTCAGGATTAATAGAAAATGCAACCAGACAGCAAAATAACAAGTATTATACCCTCCAAACCAGATCCCACTGAGAACGGAAACCTGCAGATTTCTTCCCATGTGCAGACCTTCACATGCACAGTTATTCACTGCACCACTGTCTCAAACTACAAGAGCCCAGAAATGACCCTGCACCCACCAACAGGCCATCACACACAATGCCATGCAGCTGGGTAAGGAACTAGAAAGCTGTAGGGAACAGGCACCAAGATAAGCTAATAACTGAAAAAAGCAAGGTGTGGCTGTGTACACTGTTGGTGTATAAATACAGGAATGGGGCAAACACGTGTCTACACTGGCTTTACCTGCAGAGAAAGTTGGGCCACATACACAAGGTTTTTGCCCTGGAGGGGAGAAACCATGAGGCTGGGAGGGATATTTTCTGTTGTGCACTCTGTTGTACCTTTTGAATTTAAAACCATGTGAATACATTACCTACTCAAAAAAAAAAAAAATGTAACCTCATTTGGGAAAGCACAGATGCATTCAAAGGCAGCAGAGCTGGAATTTATTTCTGAAACAGCTCCCGGGCCACTGGGCCTTATCAGACGAACACCAGCTCCAGACTGGAACCCACCACAACGGAATAGGCGCTCTCAGAAGTACTCACCCGAGATGGGCAATTTTCCAAGAATCTAAACCAGCCCTTGGAGGCTCTGTCCCCGCACCCAGCCGGCTCACCTCTGTGAGGATGGTGGTTTCATAGGATGGCTGGTATTTCTCCTTCTCCTGGGCAGTTCTTTTCTCCATCTTCTCCCGGTCAGTCTTCTGTTTCCGATCGGCTCCCTTCGGCTACAAGCACAGAGTACAGAGTCCAGTTAGTCCCAAACCAACAAAGGCCCCACCCCCCTATCCCTCTCCTGCTTCCCACCTCACCCAGGGCCTTGGGGCGCAGGGAGGAACACAGGGGCAGGAGGCACCTCTCTCCTCTGCCAATCTGCTTGAATGCTTCCCCATTTGAGGAACTCGGAACCTGCCACAGGTTCTGCACTCTGCTGCTCATGGGGAAAAGATTGTTCCCATGGCCACTTGCTTATGAAAAGGAACCCTGGGGACCCACAAGGAACCCCAGTGCATTCCTTGGGTTACCCAGGTAGAGCCAAGGGAAGTAGAAGAAGTACAAGCTGCTGGTCTGGATTTTGTCTGTGCTTGCAACCTGTGAAATCCTGGCCATAAGCTGAAGGCCTCCTTACCCCAACTCTCAGGACTCCTGCTGAGCGCCAGCTTACACTCTGTCTGCAGGGGAACGTCTCCATCCAGAAAGAGAGCCTGCCAATCGTGGGTGCCCTGCCAACCGGAGCAACTTACAAAGGGTGTGCGCACCTCACGGCTATTATTATTCCCTTCATTTACAGAGTGGGAAACTGAGGCTCAAGGGGTTCATTAGGATTGGAGAGGATCCAAGTAGTGCCTAGTGTGCCGCACTGCAGGCTGGCCCCGCAGGTGCCACTATGGGGGGCCTTCTCAACCTCGCTATGTAGTCTCCTAGCATTTACACCTTATGAGCTCATGCCTACTCCGCAAAGTCAGATATAAAGACTCTGAGCACCGCTAGAACTGAGCAGTTTTATTATGCACACAGCAGGCTACGTGTGGTGGGCAGGTAATGATAAAAGTGGTTCAAGGGATGGCACCTTCAGGGATTTTCATTCCAGGGGGCACCTTTCTCAGGCTTTTGGGTCCCCAGTCAAGTGTTTTTAGGGAGCATCTCTTAGAGCAGGGGTCCTCAACCCCCTAGACCGGTACTGGTCCCATGGCCTGTTAGGAACTGGGCCCCACAGCGGGAGGTGAGTGAGCCAAGCTTCATCTTCATCGTCATCTTTACAGCTGCTCCCCATTGCTCACATCACCACCTGAGCTCTGCCTCCCGTTCCAGACCAGTGGCAGCATTAGATTCTCATAGGAGCACAAACCCTATTGTGAATTGCACGTGTAAGGGATCTAGGTTGCATGCTCCTTATGATGATCTGTCACTGTCCCCCCGTCACCCCTATATGGGACCATCGAGTTACAGGAAAGCAAGCTCAGGGCTCCCATTGATTCTATATTATGATGAGTTGTATAATGATTTCATTATATATTACTATACAATAATAACAGAAATAAAGTGCACAATCAATGAAATGCACTTGAATCATCCCGAAACCATCCCCGTCTCTTCCATGGGAAAATGGTCTTTCACAAAGCCGGACCCTGGTGCCAAAAAGGCTAGGGCCCCGTTGCCTTGGAGTGATGCCTGCCTGGATGAAGCAGGGTGGCGGGAGTCATACAGGGATGCAAGTGACAGATCCAGTGTCCTGGGTGAGAGTGGGGGTGTAGCAGCCATACCCCCATGACCTGGCCTCCCTGCTCCACCTCCAGCTCCTGTTCCTCAGGAGACCCCTCCTCCCTGCACAGAGGATACAAGCAAGGTGGGGTCACAGCCAGACCACGGCTGAGCCTGCATGCCGGGCATGCACTGAGCCTTGATGAGGCCTGCAGGGAGCTGGCTGCTCAGAGAGGAGCCCTGCCTTTCCGTTCAGAGACCCTGACACCCCACAGAGAGTCCCAGGGAGGGGCTCCAACAAGCCAGGCTTCCCAGGAATGGGGATGACCAGCGGAGGGAGGGGTGACAGGCAGCTTGGCTTGGCTCAGCCTGGCTCACGCACACCAACTGCATCTGTTCCGCGAATGGGGGCAGGCAAGCGGGAGGACACACCCCTGGCATTCTGAGGAGCCAGTTTTGGGTGACGAGGGGCTCCTGCCACCCCTGCTCCCTGCAGGAGGTGCCAAGGCCTTCCTCGGGGCACTGAGACCAGACAGCTTCTGGCCCAACTCCCCAAGCAACGCCTGGTGTGGGTCGAGGAGCCTGGTAGACAGAGCCCCCACTCCTAAGCTTCTGACTCAAGGCGTAGAAGGGGTACACAGGACACCCCATGGGGGTGGAGATGCCTATCTCATTTCTCTCCTACTGCCCAGGACAGCGTCTTCCCCAGGGCACACACCTTGAGAGCAGCAGAACTAACCTGACATCCCAGGTGAGGGAGTAAGCAGCTACCTGAGGGGGGCCAATGCTGACAGACCAGAGACACAGTCTGTACATGATAGGGGGGTGGTGGACAGAGCAACAGTGAACTGCAGGTTAGACAAAGACCACAGCACACAGCCATGCAGGACGGTCAGATCCCAGAGCGGGCAGAAAGACCACCATGCCACACCCACTGCTTGGTGGACGTGGCCAGCAGATTAATGGTCCCCAAAGATGGCTGTGTGTTAATCCCCAGAACCTGTGAATATGTCACCTAACACAGCAAATGGGGAATCAAGGTTTCAGATGGAATTGAGATTGCTATGTGAGGCCGGGTGCGGTGGCTCACGTCTGTAATCCCAGCACTTTGGGAGGCCGAGGTGGGTGGATCACGAGGTCGGGAGTTGGAGACCAGCCTGGCCAACATGATGAAACCCCATCTCTACTAAAAACACAAAAAAATTAGCCGGGCATGTTGGCACACGCCTGTAATCCCAGCTACTTAGGAGGCTGAGGCAGGAGAATCACTTGAACCCGGAAGGCAGAGGTTCCAGTGAGCTGAGATCGTGACACTACACTCCAGCCCAGGTGACAACAGCAAGACTCCATGTCAAAAAAAAAAAAAGATTGCTACACAACTGACATAATAGGAAGACTATCTTGGATTAACTAGAGGGGCCCCATGTAATCAATCACTGTGCCCTTAAAAAAGGAAGAAGGAGGTAGACGAGGAGCTTGGGGCGGCCACGTGAGAAGGACTCAGCCTGCTCCTGCTGGCTTTGAAGACAAAGGAGGAACCACGAACCTAGAAATGGCTTTAGAAGCTGGAACAGGGAACAGCCCCGCCAAGAGCCTCAGGAAAGGAACACAGGCCCGCTGCATCTTTAGCCCAGTGAGGACCATTCCAGACTCTGACCGCCAGCACCGGAAGATAATCAATGCGCACAGTAAGTCATGAAATCTGCAGTCATTTGTGACATCAGCATAGGAAACAAGCAGAGCGGAGGAGCACAGCTCCCCTTGGAGGCCACTGCTCTGGCAGGAAAGACAACACACATCCCTCCCACCCCGGCCCGCATCACTGACTGACCAAGGCATCCCAATCCACAGAGCTGGGCCAGCGCCTCAGAACCCTGTGCCCACAACCCTCAGGCAGCCTGGCTGTGTGGTCTCCTGAGTGCAAACTCTGTCAGCTCATCCTTGGCTTCCTCTACTGCAGCTGTGATGGCGTATCCCCAGATCACGGCCCGGTGCTCACTGCGGGCCAGGCTGAGAAATGGCACCATCCCTGTCTCCCAGGGTTGCCACCAGGTTGATGGTTCAACCTGTGGGCATTTATTACCACATCTGTTCCAAGCCTGGGTCTTCCAGAGGCTCGTGCCTCCAGTCTGGGGGAAGATCAGCACACACCCAGCTTTCTGATGGGCCCTGTCTAAAGCAACTCCCTCTTGGGTCTCCAGCTCTGGCAGATGAAACTTTCTCAGCAGGCTCCAAACTCACTTGTGTGTGAAACAAGAGAAAGACGGAATGAGCACCAGGGCTGGTTACTCAAGGCAATTCCTGCCCCGGAGGTAGGTCCACTCCCTCTCTGCAGATACCTGCTAGAGTGGCCTCGGCAGACAGGGCCTACAGGGGCTGGGGGCTGTGGGGCTGGGGCCTGCTTGCACATGGGCTGCCCTCACGCCCTGAGACTGATGCAAGCTCATGCAGCCCTCCACACCTCCCTGGGGCCACACAGGATGCTGAGCTAGCTGTATGGCTGGCTACTATCTTCAGGAAATAATCAGTCCAGATGGAAGAGATGGAAAACAGTGACAGGCGACTACAGGGAATGAAGCAAGGGAGGAAAAGGGAGACAGTGCCCCTGAAAATGTTTCTTTAACAGGAAGCCATTGCAAAGAGAAAAATGGCCTCAAGCCCTAAACAGGAAGATCCGAGGCCAGGCCTCCAGCAGGGAGGGACTCTTGCTTTGATTTTTAAGGAGAATCCAGATGTGAGCACCAGTGGGCAATTATAATGTGCTTGGGAGGAAAAAAAAAAAAAACCTAAAATGTGCAAACTGAATCATTCTAATAGAGTCGTGCTGAGGACCCACAGCCAGAACAACCTACATGCCGATGCTTCTGCCAGAAGCTGAGCAGGTGCTGCAGGTGAGAAGATGTCCCTGGCAGGGCCGCAGCAGCCTGTGATGCCTGGACTTGCAGCTCGTGCTCACTAGGAGTCCAGGTAGAAGCCACGTGCTAAAAGGACGCTGCGTTCCTTGCTGGGCCTCTAAGAGGACTCTCCAGAGTCCCTGCGGATGAATGTGACCACAGGCCAGGCCAAGAACAGGGCAGGGCAGGGCATCGAAGCCATCTTACCTTGAACACCTTGATCTGGCAGCTGGCTGAGTGCAGGTGCTCCGTGTATTCCCCATTCTCGTTCTGCTTAAACGTGTCAATCTGCACTCGGAAGGGCACTCCCTTCTCGCCCCCGTGCTTCCTAGGGGTGAATTCTGTGCTGATGCAGTGCACCTGGGAGCAGAAACGTTGGGCAGGTGGCAAGGCGGCACCTAGCGGGACCCTGGATCACCCACGTGCCCCCTCTATGTGGAGGTGTCCTCCCCTGCTTGGTCAGTGTGGGCCTGTTTCGCCCTCCCTGCTCTCCCTGACACTCTGTCCACTCCATCAGGCTGACGGCCTCCCTGCTCCCCTGCCTGCAAAAGACACACCCCCCCACCTTTATCCCTTTACCGTGGAGGCTCTGCCTGACCACCACTCCCCCAGGCCACTGACCCTGGTAACATCAACCTAACTCCTCACCCAGATTTCTTTCCCTTGGCAAATCCCAGACTGAGGGCCGGGACCACAGCACACCTGACCACTCTCTCATGTGTTCAAGCTACTCAGGCCAGGCTGGAAGCATAACCAGAAGGCTACAACCATTTCTGGATTTCTGGTAGGTTCCTACTACATAAATGGCACTCAATATCAATGTATTGTTATAATACTACCATCATATTATAAAAATCTAATCTATAATTGTAATAATAATGTAATAATCATTTTTAAATATATTAAGAATATTGTAATTGTAAAAAAGAGAGACAAAAAGAAAAGATTGCTTTTACTAAGTGATTCCTCGAGACCAGGCCTGTTAATGGCTCTGTATTCATTATCTGATTTATAAGATGGAAGGTTAAAAAACTAAGAGTCTCAGAAAGGGGAGGAGACGAAGCAAGCGAGAGAGCCGGGATCAAGCCAGAACCACAGCCACGCCATAGTCGCGTCCTTCCCCACCTCGATCTCACATGGCGTATACAGCAGTAACTGATAACAAAATTCATTCAACGATGGAAACTATAATAGAGAAAACATTTACTTTCAAATGATTTATGGTGGAAAATACTCATTTTTAAAAAACATATATATTCTACGGGCAAAACCCAGATAGAATTCTAAAACCTTCCAACTCCTTTCCCTAAATAAGGACCAACGAGCTCTGTGACTCTTCGCAACACTCATTCTCTTTCTTTCCTGCAGCCTCCTTCCCAGTGACAGGTAGCAGAAGCTCATCCAGATGGGTGAGTTTTGGGAAACTGCAAGCAGGCCACCCCAAAGACTAGGCCTTCCCCTGGGGTGCAGTTCCCTGCGGCCCACCTGAATGAATGCTGAAGCTCTCTTTGCAGGGTCCCACAAAAACTCGATGGCATTCAGCTGGGTCGGGCTGGCCCTGGGGTCCAAGATACCAACAGACAGTGGAATATCTGCATACACACACATACACAAAAGTGCAATTGTCAGCCTCTCCCTAATATTTACTGAAGGACCCTAGTTACAGGTCCCAATTCCTTCACCCCAATTCCAAATGCCAGAAGCTCTGAAAAAGTGTTACGTAACATATTGGATGGAAAGCCTGACCTGACCCATAAGTGTTGTGTTTTCTTCACCCTATTTTGTATGTACCATCATTTTATTTTGCTACAGAAATATTACCGTGGGTGGCTGCCTGTTGGGGATGTTCCCTGATGCTCTGGGTACACACACCATATTGTCATTCTAGCTTCTGAATTCCAAAACCCACCTGGCCCCAAGGATTATGGATAAAGGACTGTGGGCCAGTCCCTGAGCCCCCAGAATTCCCTTTCCATTGCCAATCTATCTCTGTGATGCTCACAGTTCTCTTCAACACTTACCACAATCCTTTAAGCCACCATCCTCCTGCAAAGCCTTCCAGGAACTTCCTGTGAGCAGATCTCTAAATTCCACAGATCTTTCTTTTTTTTTTTTGAGACAGAGTTTCTATCTTGTTGCCCCAGGCTGAAGTGCAATGGTGCAATCTCAGCTCACTGCAACCTCCACCTCCCAGGTTCAAGTGATTTTCCTGCCTTAGCTTCTCAAGTAGCTGGGATTACAGCTGTGTACAGCCTGGCTAATTTTTGTGTTATTAGTAGAGACAGGGTTTCACCATGTTGGCCAGGTTGGTCTCGAACTCCCGACTTCAGGTGATCGACCTGCCTCGGCCTCCTAAAGTGCTGGGATTACAGGCATGAGCCACCGTGCCCGGCCAATTCCACAGACCTTTCTTTTCCACTGAAAAAGGGAAAAGGTCCTCCTTGAGGGCAGGACCCAGTGTATGGTCACCTCTGCAAGCTCCCATGGGTTTTTACACAGAGCAGGCACGAGCTAAAATGCCTTGTCGGCACAGGTCCCGGTGGCATCCAACCCAACGTGGCCTGCGTGCCTCGAGCCTTGCTTGGCCTCTCCCAGCCAGGAGACTCACCAATGTCCAGGATCCGGTCCCCGGGCCGGCTCCACCGCCAGCCCTCAAGCTGCTGGTGCTCCGTGTACTGCAGCCGACGGTCATGGAAGACCACGCGGATGATGCTCTGGGGAGGGAGGCCAGCAGGGGAGCACGTGACTGTGGGGGCCAAGAGGAACCCACCTGCTTTCCCTGAGCCACAGCAAACCCTCCCACCTTGGAGGCTCCTCCCTCCTGGAGTTTCCTTTCCCAGTTCTCAAGCTTCACTCCACTTCCCCCCTCCTCAGACCCAGTAACACTAACAATAGCAACAATAGTGATGACTACCATTTGTCCCAGTATCACTAAGTGCTTTATCTCTAACGTATTAACCCTTTTGTGCAGATGAGCAAACTGAACATCAGAAAAGTTCAACGCTGCCAGCCCATCTAATCCCCACCTGGACATCAGGCTCCAGAGAAGCCAAACAGGCGCTGCGTCTCACTGCTGAGGGCTGAGCTGAACCTGGCCTCTCCCTAACCTTCCAGCTACTCATGCCCAACCCCAGCAAGCCCAGGGCCCAGACCCTTACCAAGCCCCTCTCCCCGAGGCAGTAAGAACAGCCTGTGAGGCTTACCTTGACATATTTTGTGTTCAGATCTTGAAAGTCTCCCAGCTTCCGATTCTCCAGTAGTCGGATTTCATAAGACTGACCTGGAGGGAGGTGAAAGGGACATTTTCCATTTCTGAGTGTTTCTAAATTTGGGGTTCATCCAGCTAGCAGCCTTCTCAACACCCTCAGTGCCCACCCAAACCTCAAGGCCCTGAGAAGGAAAGCAGAGAAGAAAGCCCACAACCAGCTCAGCTCACTGTCTGGACTGACGTCAGTCCGTCCACCCTGCCTGGTCGGGCCTAGGATATCCCAGGCAACATACCGTGTGACCCTACTAGAGACGGCACCTCTACAATCTTCAAAGAAACAGAATCCAGGAAAATACAGTTAGCATTAAAATCACTGAACACAAACTCATAAGCCTTTACAAACCCCCAATTCACATTACAGGGTAAATATCCAACCATACCCTTTCTGAGAGTAAGTCCGAAGGAACAAAGAAGCCTGTTAAACATTGTCTCTAATGGCAGAATGCAAAGCATGTTCCCCAGTTAAAAGAATTCCATGTATTTGAAAGGGTATGGAGATTATATTCAGGGACATATAACCAGCACAGGCAGGTGAAAGGATATAAATGGAACCAACATCCACCCATAACAACAGAACATTTAAAAGCATCCATGAAACCTGAAGGAAACAACACACATTTTATTGAAATATAAAATATACCATGAATAAATAGGATACACCATGCTCCCAGAAGGGAAGACCATTATATAAAGATTTTATATATATATATATATTTTATATATATATATTTTATATATATATATATATAGCTGCCAATTTTCCCCAAATTAAATGTTAAAATACAATTTTACAAGGCTCTAGCCTATATCATAACTTAATAAAGGGTGTTTTAGAAATAATACAATAAATTAATAATTTGTATAGTAAATCTAATTAGCTTTTTAAATTTTTTATTTTTAAAAATTACAGACTCTTAAAAAGTTACAAAAATATGGCCAGGCGTGGTGGCTCATGCCTGTAATCCCAGCACCTAGTTGAGGCAGGTCGATCACTTGAGGTCAGGAGTTTAAGACTAGCCTGACCAATATGGTGAAACCCCATCTCCATTAAAATTACAAAAATTAGCCGTGGTGGCGTGTGACTGTAGTCCCAGCTACTCGGGAGGCTGAGACAGGACAATCACTTGAAGCGGGGAGACGGAGGTTGCAGTGAGCCAAGATTGCACTACTGTAGTCCAGTCTGCACAACAGAGACTTGGTCTCAAAAAAAAAGAAAAAAAGTGCCTTGTGCCATGGAGGATGCATACCTTGTGCCAGCATCCTCCATGGCAGTATCTGATGGAATCATGGCACATTACCAAAACTACAGCCCTTTCTTCAATTTCTGGGGATTTTGCACGTTCCCTCTCTCTTTTTCTGTAGGTTTGTATGTGTATAGGTCTAAGAAATTTTATCACATGTAGAGACTAGCTATGCCTTTCAGAGTGCAGATCCTCACAGCAAATATCAAAACAACCTATCACTGGATTGAAAAGTCAATTTCTTGTGGAGGAATAGGGAAGACGTTGATCAAAGGATACAAATTTCCATTAGGAGGAGTAAGTTCAAGAGATCTATTATACAACATGGTGACTATTGTTAATAACAATTCATTGTATTCTAGAAAATTGCTAACTGTCTACTTCAAGTGCTCTTACAAAAAAAAATTATAAATGAGGCAATGCGTATGTTACTTAGCTAGATTCAACCAACATACAATGGATACGTATTTCAAAACATCATGTTGCACATAATAAATATACACAATTCTTATTAGTCAATGTTTTTAAAAGTCAATTTCTTAAGGTTTTATTTTAACATGAATGACTATTTACTAGATACTCAGTAAGGAAGAACTTTCTGAACCTAAAACCAATGGAAAGAAAAGGGTATTTGGCTATATAAAATGTAAAATTACTTATATGCATGAATGTGAAAAACTTAATGCAAACTAGGAAGAGCAAACCCAGTGGCTATGGGCCGTTTATTTTAATTTATTTTATTTTTGAGACAGGGTCTTGCTCTGTCACCCGGGCTACGGTGCAGTGGCACCATCAAGACTCATTGCAGCCTCAACCTCCCAGCTCCAGCTGTCCTCCCACCTCAGCCTCCCAAGCAGCTAAGACTATAGGCACATGCCAGCATGCCTGGCTAACTTTTTATTTTTGTAGAGACAAGTCTTACTATGTTGCCAAGGCTGGTCTCGACTCCTAGGCTCAAGTGATCCCCCTGCCTTGTCCTCTCACAGTGCTGAGATTATAGGCATGAGCCACCACGCCTGGTCAAGAGTCATTATATAGCTCAAAAAGCAATTGATAGTAGTACTAAGACACCCCTGTAGTGAGTTGAATGGTGGTCCCCTAAAAGATATGTCACATCCTAATCCCCAGAACCCGGAAATGTGACCTTATATTTGGCATAATAGTCTTAGCAGATGTAATTAAGAGTCTGAGATGAGGAAGTCACCCTGTATGATCTGGGTGAGTCCTCAATCCAAGTGTGCTTATGAGAAACACGAGCAGAGACAGAGAAGAGAGGAGGCACCGTGTGACCACAGAGGCAGAGACGGCAGTGACGGGGCCACCAAAGCTTGAAGCTGTGAAATCTCCCCAAGATCCCCCTGCCGAATTTCCGACTGCTAATCTCCAGAATCGTGAGATAATAATCTGTTTTTTAAGTTAAGCATCTGTAATTAATACGTTTGTAGCAACCACAAAAAACAAATACACTCTCACCCTCACCAACGAATAATAGAATGGACAAAGCATACGAAATTAAATCATTCATTCCAAATGTTTGTTCACGCCTATAATCCCAGTGCTTTGGGAGGGTGAGGGAGGCTGGTTTCCAACTCCAGCCCTGGCAACACAGCGAGCTGCCGTCTCTACGAAAATAAAAAGTTTGCTGAGCAACAATTTTATGCCAAGTGCGGTGGGTGGGAATCCTAGGAACAGGGAAGGCAGCGGAGCCACATGGCGCGTTCCTGGAGTTCTCACTGCAGCTCCCCACCAGCTACGACACTGGCTGGGCACAGCCATGCCCACTGGGCCAGACTCCGTCTCAGCTATTACAAAAGTCTCTGGTTGCACGCCAGTGAACACCTCTTGACCACGCCAAACACCAGTGCTGCTCATGGTGATGTGCTGGGCGCCTTTCCCATCAGAGGGAAGAGGACCAAACCGCAAACTCCGGTCCTACCCACTTACCTATTCAGGAGACGTGACTCCTAAAAGGGTCTTCTGCCCTATTCAACATGGCAAACTTTCTGAAAAAAACAGATTGCATACATTTCCAGGCTCCTAAACCAAGAGTCCAACACTCCTTTGACATCGACATAAAATGTGCCTCACACACCCTAACTGGTTTTTCCAGTGTCCTCTGCCTTCCATAGATAAAGAATGCAGACAGCGGCCCTAGCATGAGGCCCAACCAAGGTCCAGGTGGTCATTAAGTGAGTTTACGAGTGCCCCAAGGCCCAATTAGCACTGACCCCAGGCTCTGCAGGGGACCTCAGCTCCCGCCAAACAGCAGGCACCTCCTGTCCTGTAGAGAGCAATTTCCAGGCCTGCACATAAGGGGCAGCCACTTGGAGAGTAAAGCCATTGAGTGAGGCATTAGGCCCAGGATCACAGCTTCTCCTGGGCCAGGGATCGTGGCCACATGAGCCTTCTCCATCAGCACCGGGGTCCTGATCCACACACTTCACCACCAAATCTTCCTTTCTGGCCATGCGGATGGACGTCCAGTCACCCTCTGCATTCCTACCCCCGTGCCAACACAGTGGGCCCAGGCCGACCTCCCACCCAACTCACACAGCACAGTGCCATCCCAAAAGCCATGCAGAAGGTCACCACCCACAGTCACACACAGGCTGAGTAAGGTCACACAGGCTGAACTGACCTAGGGCACATGGGCATCTCTCTGCTTGGCCGGCATCACTGCTGGGCGTGGGTGGAGCCAGCACAGTGGGCTGTGAGAAGGCGCGGGTCATGTCTGTTCTGCTCATCACTGCGCTATCTGGCACACAACAGGCATTCAGCAAATGCTTCCATGTCATTTCACCCTCTTTACACTGCTACAGGGCTGTTCTCTGTTAGAATTACAGGGTTTGCCAAAGTGACACATTCCTGC
Source organism: Cacajao melanocephalus (assembly GCA_963573385.1). Classification (NCBI taxonomy): domain Eukaryota; kingdom Metazoa; phylum Chordata; class Mammalia; order Primates; family Pitheciidae; genus Cacajao; species Cacajao melanocephalus. Next base: position 20,206 of record CAUYLG010047904.1, on the reverse strand, counting down.
CCTCAAAGGATTGGCAATCCTCTGGGGTACATCAAACAGTATGGGAAGAGCTGTACTATAACATTTAAAATTCCGTAAGAGGCAAAGCAGGCCCCAAAGTGAGCAATAGGCATCCAGGACGAGGCAGGGAGGGTCAGACAGGCTTGAACCAGGAGATGAGAAAACGTATGACATGGGCTTTGAAGAGTGGCCAATATTTCTGTAATTCAGGGGAAGAATGATAAAGAAATCCCAAAGCCAGTCAGATGCGGTGGCCCACCCCTGTAATCTCAGCACTTTGGGAGGCCAAGGCAGATGGATCACCTGAGGTCAAGAGTTCGAGACCAGCATGGTCAACATGGCAAAGCCTTGTCTCTACTAAAAACACAGAAATCAGCTGGGCATGGTGGCGGGCGCCTATAATTACAGCTACTCTACTCAGGAGGCTGAGGCAGGAAAGTTGCTTGAACCCACGAGGCAGAGGTTGCAGTGGGCCAAGATGGCACTACTGTGCTTCAGCCTGGGCCACAGAGTGACACTCTGTCTCAAAAAAAAAAAAAAAAAAAAGGAAGAAATCCCAGAGCAAAACACAGCTAGGCAGAGGGGGAGGAGTGCCTCTAGGGAACAGCAGCAAACAGCTCCATTCACAGAGCGCTTATGTGTGGCAAAGCCCACTCAAATAAGTCACCCAGCCTGGCTCTCCAGCAGCAGTTAGGATCACCCACCCTACTGGATGGGGGAAGCAGAGGCCCAGAGAGGTTACTTGACTGGGGCAAGCTCACATAGCTCATAAGTGGCAGAGCCTAGAACAGAATCTGTCAGTTTCCAGAACCTACCATACTCGCCATCTCCCACCTGCTGGGTGTCACTTACTGGGCACAGGACAGCTGTAGTTGTCTATGATTCTCTCTCAACCGCTCCTTTCTGGAGGGCATCTGCTTCCATTCTGCACACAGATTAAAGTGTGCCAAATGTCGTATGGCGCAACTCCCCAAGTTAAGATTTTTGTTTGTTTGTTTCCTACATTCTCAACAATGATCCAGGAGGGAAAATAATTACAGAAGATGGCAGTAAAGCCTGTTCTAATTTAAGAATTGTAAAATTGGGGGTGGGGGGTGGTGGGAGGAGCTGGCCTTAGAATCAAGGAAATAGGCTAAAAATAACCAAACATGAATTGTCATGTAGCCATGTGCCAGTACACTGTGAGCCCTATATGTACATCATTTCACTCAGTCCTCGACAGCCCTATAAGAAAAGTCCATTGTTGCCCTATGCTACAGATGAGGAAATTAAGTTCCAGAGAGGTGAAGTGTCCTGTTAAAGACAGAACCTGGTCCATCTGATGCCAAAGGTGGAGCACATGGCTACTAGACCACCCCTTCCACACTTGCTAGACTACTGCACACAACGCTTCGTCACTGCAAAGGTCTTATCTGGCTCTAATATTCAAGGAGTGTATCTATTACATTTCCCCAGAACTTCTTGATCATCGTTTCACTTCAGGACCTTCTTCCATATATCTAACCCCTCCCACTTCTCCTAAGGCTCCAATCCCTCCTGCCCCATGCCCTAGAAGTCTCATGGATGTGGCATACAATTTGATATTCGTTTCCTTACGATACACTAGTTCCCCCTGAAAAACATTTTGCCATACTCTGAACACACTGAAGTCACGGCAACTAAAGCCATGTTGTTTTGGCACGGAGACAAAACAATAGGAAAGAACAAAAAGTCAGACTAGACTTCCTTATTGGGAAACTTCATATATGACACTATAAATGAGGATGGGTCAATCTTTTCTCAGGACTGTGTGATAACTGGTTATCCATATGAAAAAACTAACCCCGACTGCATCATATATATAATAATTTCTGGGTGGGCTGGGCACAGTGGTTCACACCTGTAATTCCAGCACTTTGGGAGGCCGAGGTGGGAGGATCACCTGAGGTCAGGAGTTTGAGAGCATCCTGGCCAACATGGTGAAACCTCGTCTCCACTAAAAATACAAAAATTAGCCGGGCGTGGTGGTGGCCACCTGCAATCCCAGCTATTCAGGAGGCTGAGGCAGTTGAATTGCTTGAACTCGGGAGGCAGAGGTTGCAGTGAGCCAAGATCGTGCCATTGTACCCTAGCTGGTGCGACAAGAGCAAAACTCCATCTCAAAAACAAAACCAACCAAACAAACAAAAAAGACAAAAACACAAAAAATTAGCCGGACGTGGTGATGGGTGCCTATAATCCCAGTTACTTGGGAGGCTAAGGCAGGAGAACCACTTGAACCCAGGAGGTGGAGCATAGGTTGCTGGACCGTTGAAAATGCACCCAGCAGAGACTCTGGCATACAGGAGGTCTCACAATGGCCCCAGGAAACCTCTGGGTCCAGCAAGAGCTTCAGCAGGAGGTAGAAGCATGCTGGACACGCAGTGCCTGGAAAGGCTTCAAGGCAACTCCCTCCAAAGTCCTGGCCCAACCCTACACCTCAACTGTTAAAGGCCTCTTAGAAGCCAGCAGGGTAGGAGCCCCAGGTTGCTTTCTGATGAAAACTTGCCAGCAGGTAGCTGCCAGCCCAGCCCAGAGGAGCCAAGGTGACCTTGGGAGTGGCAGGGGCCGGGGAGGGACAGTGGCAGGCTCCACCCGCCACCCACCCCCACCACAGGCTGAGCCCAGTGCTCCCCCTCCTGCCACCCCTCCAGCTACAGCCCGAGGGCATCCAGGCAGCACTCCCTACCCAGGGGAGGGGTGGGGCTCCTCAGCTGGATTTAGACTACCACACCCTACCACCCTCCCAGAAGGATGGCCTGGGTCCTGCCCAATGGCCCTGAGTCACACAAATGGGTGTGGAAACTTCTCTACTCCAACCTTACAGCTGCGTTCAGGCTCCGCCCCCTTGCCCCACCTGCCGTCTACCCGCCTGAGGAGCAGCAGGGAGCAGGGAGGAGGCCAGATGAAATACACAAGTGCTCAACGCACCTTTGTGCTCTTCCTCTTCCCACCTGCAACCCCTATGTCCAACACCTTCCAGCCCAAGTATCAGCACACCTTCCCTGTGAAGGGCTGCATAGCAACGGTCTTCAGCTTTGTGGGCCATAAGATCACCCACAACTACTCGACTCTGCCACTGCAGCCAGGAAGCAGCCACACGCCACACAGGAATGAATGGGCATGGCTGCGATCCATTCAAACACTGTGCTTTTGGACACTGAACTTTGAATTTTCATATAACTTTTCTTCTTCCTGCTGACTTCCTTCCTTCCTCCCAACTTCTTTTGGCGCTTTGCAACTTTGCCTGCCCCTCTTCCTTGAATGAGGGCTAAGTCATAGCCCTCCAATAGACCATGGAAAGCTCTGAGAACAGGCCTGCCACCAGTTCACCCGAACCAGGTCACCACTACCTCCAGCGCCATGGACAGTCTGGCATGTAGTCAGTTTTTAGTTAACAGTAGCAGAATTTGATGTTAAATTTCTTACAGCAAATAACTGGAACTTGTCAGCCAAACCATGAAGAACACGAAAAGATGCTCCACCTCGCGAATGTAAAGAAAAGCCAAATGAAAGCAACGCAGCCAGCACCTGATCACCTGTCAGATGGCAAAACACGAACAGACCGCTGGCATCCCATCAAGACAGAGATGTAAGGAAATGGGCCCTCGCCTCACACATGCTGGAGCTGGCAGATAACACACTACAGCTTATGGGGCATTTTGGCAGACCCATCAATATTAATAAGCACCCAGCCTAGGGCCCAGCCATCCCATCACCAGGACTCCAGTCTACAGAACTTATATGCTTAAAAAATCTGCACAAGGCTGGCTATTCAAAGCGGCAGTACTGCTACAGCGCCAAACTGGAAATGAACAAAATGGTCAGCAATCATGCTATTACTTAAATGCGGAGCCATCACAGAGGAAGAGGTGCACGCCTTCACCCAATACTGCTGTTAGCATGTGCACCTTCTGCATGGACCACTGAGGACCCAGCTTCACCTACTTCTTGTCCCTGCCCAAAGAGCACCACCTGAATCTCATCACGAGGAAACAGGCAAACCCGAACAGAGAGACCACCTACAATCTCCTGGCCTGTACGCTTCAGAAGCATCAACATCATGAAAGAGGAGGGGAGACTGAGGATCTGTCCAGACTCAAGCGAGGTCAGGAGAGAGACAACTAAACCCAACATCCAGTCCTGAACTGGGTCTGGGTCAGGGCAAAACCTGCTTTGGGACATCAGAACAACTGGCCCTATTTTAACAGGGATGGATGATAGGTGAGGGTATTATATGACGTTAAATTTCCCAAATTTGATAATGTACTTGCGGTTATATAAAAGAATGTCTTTGTTCTGAGGAAATACACACTAAAGTATAAGTAAAGATCATGTTGTCTGGCCAGGCGCAGTGGCTCACACCTATAATCCCAGTACTTTGGGAGGCCGAGGCCGGTGGATCACCTGAGGTCAGGAGTTCGAGACCAGCAAATATGGTGAAACCCCATCTCTAGCAAAAATACAAAATTAGCCAGGGGTGGTGGCTAATACCAGCTATTTGGGAGGCTTGGGAGACTGGGAGTAGTGGATAATCCCAGCTACTTGGGAGGCCGAGGTAGGACAGTCACTTGAATCTGAAAGGTGGAGGTTGCAGTCAACTGAGATCACACCTCTGCACTCCAGCCTGGGCAATAAGAACAAAATTCTGTCTAAAAACAAAAAAAAAATCACATTGTCTGCAACTAACTCTCTAAATATTCACAGAGGAAAGAATATATATAATAGAGATGTTTACACCAATAGCTATCCCTAGCTATATATCCCTCTGTAAAGCTATAATATATATACAACTACAGATAGATACACATACACATAGGTACATCTATATCTATATATGTATTATATAGAGAAAGAGACTAGATAAAGCAAGTGTGACAAAACATTTAAAAACTGGTGAATCTGGTAGAGGATACACATACCAACTTTTTAATTCTTCTATAGTTTGAAATTTAAACCATAATAACTTTTTAATTCTTCCATAGTTTGACATTTAAAATTACTTTGAATTAAAAGTTAAAAAATAATTTTAAGGCTGGGTGCAGTGGCTCACGCCTGTAAACCCAGCACTTTGGGAGGCCAAGGCGGGCAGATCACAAGGTCAGGAGTTCGAGACCAGCCTGACCAACATGGTGAAACCCCGTTTCTACTAAAAATACAAAAATTAGCCAGGAGTGATGGCGTGTGCCTGTAATCCCAGCTATTCAGGAGGCTGGGGCAGAAGAATCGCTTAAACCCAGGAGTCAGAGGTTGTAGTGAGCCGAGATCGTGCTATTGCACTCCAGCCTGGGTGACAGAGTAAGACTCCATCTCAAAAAATAATAATAATAATTTTAAAATTAAGATTACGAGAAAACTTAGGCAGACCTAGATTGTTATAGACGTGAAAAGTCGTTCACCGTCACACACATGAAAAAGCAAGTTGCTGAGTATGTATACAGTGTGACTGCACTTTTGTTTTAAAATAAGTTATACTCAAACCCATATATTTGTAAGTCTAATATATACATCTAACAACGGGCAGAGAAGGACTTTTCCCTGTTAAATTAGATACAGCTTCAGTATTGGCTTTAAAAAAAAAGCAACTAGGGATACACTGCATCTGCATTTGAAAACTACAAAACAAAGAGCGGCAAGTACGCCACAATGCTCCAAGTACATAATGGACGTTCACAACGACAGCGATTGGTATTTATTTTCCCAGTGTCAGGCTGGTACCCAAAAGCCAGACAGGTAGGTATTTGGGGAAGACAGTCCAGTTTATAGAGCACCAAACACATGCAGACCATGTAAGACAGGCAGAGGCGCCATCAACCCAGGGTCTCACTGGGAGACCACCCTGAAGAACCCACAGTACACTATCACTATGCCCATTTCAGAGATGCAGAAACTAAGGCCCAGAGAAGTACTGACGTGCCCAAGGTCACAGTGCAAGTTAATGGCAAAGACTCAGTAGCCTACGCCCTGGCCCAGGACAAGAGGGGGAAGGGGGCTGGGGTCAGATCAGCTACACCACCAGGGTTGAGTCAGGCCCTCCCATACTCTGGCTGCAGGACCACAGGTGAGTTCTTAAACCTCTCAGCATCTCACTCTCAACATCTGCAAAATATTTTCTGCAGAAGTCTTGTGAGGATTAAATGAGATAATATACTTCCTGCCCACATGTATTAATAGTAAGTACTCAGCAAGGGCCAGCCCCAGCTACCATTGACAAACAACAGGTACTGTATGCGCCCTCCTACTGAGCCCCACCCATGCCCAGGTCACTGTACTCTGCTACACACAGAAACTCTCCTCCAGCCCTCACACAGCTCCACATACCAAGTGACCTGGCTGCCAAGGTCACAGAGCCAAGAGGCAACCCAGCTGGGACACACCCCCAGGAAGGGATAACTCCACCAGGCCATCTGACTGTCTTCCAGGATCTGCTGCTGCGACCACAGCAACGTCCAGGGCAGGCTGTCCCTCTCCCAGAGGGCCTCCCCGGGTGGTGCCCACTAGGTGCTCCTGCAGAGCAGTATGGAAAGCCGAGCGGCTGTGCCCCAGCGAGCAGAACCCAGCGTGGGGCCTCCTGCCCAGATCACAGAGTTCCCAAGAACAGGAGGCAATTGCCCAAGCTAGCCAAGATTTACAGGTTGTTTACTTTCCAACAGTTACTGGTTTGGGTAATTAATGCCACATAAAACATAATGGAGGCCATCATTACCGCTGAGAAAGGAGGGCTGGATGCCAGCAGTCCTGTAATAATGGTAGATGCAGAAGGCACAATCCTGAACTCACCGTGTCCAGCAAGCATGGCTTACCTTGTCTCTTGCACATGCGCAATATTATGCAAGCGTCTATTGACACAGAGCACTCACACATCAGAAGACAGCATGCTTCAGGGAAACAGCTTTGCCAGCAACAGACCCTAACCCTGAGCATGATGGACTATATAACCTGCGTGACCTTGGGCAGGGCACTTGACCTTTTCCTTGCAGCTGCTTATGAATGCCGTGGGCTAGGCATCGTATCAGGCATAGATGGATCCAAGTAAACACTTGCAAGATAGTTACTGAAGGCCCCATAGAGAAAGGACTGTTTACAGGGCTGGGGCAGGCAGAATACAAGATGAGACTTAAGAGTCTGTAGTGCCAAAAAGTGAGGAAATGCTCAAAAAAGAACGAAGCCGTGTCAGAGCAACACAAGCACCTACCCAAAGGGCCACAGCTCAGCAATGTAAACAACAAAATAAACAAGAAAATGACTTCATTTTTACCCGTAGAATAAAAGACATATCCATGAGTACTGACATAGAAAGTGAATAAGTTAACGGTAGAGAAGGAAAAACTATTTTATAGTAGCATTCCAATTACAAATGTAGAAAGGAGAGGGAATCAACAGAAAATCACCAATAGGCAAACACTACAGTCATAACTGGTGTAGACACAATCTCACAACGGATGCTAAAATAAGTGGGCAAACGATTGAGGGGGAAAATCAAGCTGTGAACAGTCTCTAAGTCATCTCCCCCACCCCAAGATATTTATCAATTGCAAAGGAGGAAATGTAACTTTACAGCGGAGAAACCTGGCAAACACTACCCTAACTGAATCAGCAAGGTTAACAGCACCAGCAAAAGACGCATCAGCATCACGATCCCCAGTGCACTGCCAGGGACACAGTGTTACTTCAGTAGTAGTCTTGCCAATAATGTAGAAACTCAATCTCATCATTTAAAAAACATCAGACAGACTCAAACTGAGGAGAATTCTACAAAATCAAGCTCTTGGACAGGCATGGTGGCTCATGCCTGTAATCCCAACACTTTGGAAGGCCAAGGAGGGAGGATTGCTTGAGCTCTGGAATTGAGAAGCCTGAGCAACAGACAGACCTCGCTTTTTATTAAAAATAATAATAATAAATTAAACTAATAATAGGCCGGGCACGGTGGCTCATACCTGTAATCCCAGCACTTTGGGAGGCCGAGGCAGATGGATCACGAGGTCAGGAGTTCGAGACCAGCCCGGCCAACATGGTGAAACGTGGTGAAAAATTAGCTGGGTGTGGTGGTGGTGTCTGTAATCCCAGCTACTCAGGAAGCTGAGGCAAGAAAATTGCTTGAACCCGGGAGGTGGAGGTTGCAGTGAGCTGAGATCATGCCACTGCACTCCAGGCTGGGAGACAGAGTGAGACTCTGTCTCAATAATAATAATAATAATGATGATGATGATGATGATTATAAAGCTCTTTCATTCTGAGGGTCCTGGAAGATAAGAAAAGACTAAAAGACTGTCACAGATTGATGAAGAGTCAGGAGACTTGACAACTCCCCTGCAGTGTGGGTCCCAGACAGTGGTGGGAGAACTGGTAATACGACTGCAACTGATAAAAAAAGAACTGGTTAAAGGACTGTAGTAGTCAACGGAAATCCACCAATGTCAGTTCCTGATTTCAGTAATTGGACCATGGTTACGTCATAGGTTAACATTATGGGAAACTGAGGACAGGGTACCCAGAACTCTCACTACTATTTTTGACACCTTTCTTTACATCTAAATTTACTTACCCCCTCCACAAAATACTCTGGGTCCCCAGATGAACACTGACATGCTCATAAGTACCTGGACACTCAATATGCATTTTTAAAAAATTGTTTGATTTGCTCTTGTACTGGGAATATTATCTCTTTTTTCTATTTTATTTTATACTTGGTTATTGCTGGTACACAGGAATTCACTAGTTTTGCATGTTGAATTTGTATCCATAGCAGATGAACAATATGAAACTGTAGATAACTGACTGATTTTGATTTACCAGATGGCAAGTGCATCTGGTTCAACGTAATATCATGGTTCTTGCAGAACAATAAGCAAAAAGCTAAAAGAAAAATGAGCAATGGATATAAATGTCAGTTTCTGGCAAAAGAAATGCAAAGGGCATACAAACACATGAAGATGCTTCACTTGTCTTGTAACAGTTACTAGAAATCAAACGAACTCAAATTAAAATAAGGCGCTGCTATTCTCCATGCAGATCAGAAAAGATTCTAAAGGCTGACAATACCAAGTGTGGAGACAGGTGTCCTCCTGCACAAGAGGCAGGGGTATATACAGGTACTGTTTCTTTGAGGGTGATTTGACAAGGCCTATGGAAACCCTAAACACACGTACCATTGCCATTTGTGTGTGTGTGTGTTTGAGACAAGGCCAGATAAGTATCTTTGCTTGTTTATGCATGAATATATACTCGAGCCAGGGATAACATCAGCTGCCTCTGAGGAGAGGCACCGGGTGCCTGGGGCAGAGGTGGGAGGCTTGCCACAAACCCTTTTACGACTTAAATTCTGAACCAAGTAAATGCATCAACTTGCCAAAAAATAAATTTTGAAAACACAAAGTTAAAAAAACAAACAAACAAACAAACAAAACCTGCCCTGTAAATTAGTAGGACAAAGGACAGTAAAGAGTAGAAAACCCAAATCTCTCAAGATAAGGTCAGAATCGTGACTCACTCAGGCACCTCCCCTCCAAGCCCTGCCACCTTCATAAGGGCTTGGGGCTCAGGAAGGGGGACCCGTGTGTCAGGCTGAGGGCCATCGCATGGCTACATCAATTGGCCCCAGGTCTCGAAGGCAGGGCCCAGCCCACCCGGCCACTGGCTTTCCACTTGCTCATATCCAACTCCTATCACCTGCCTGTCCCAGGCAGCCCCATTTTGTGTCCCAGCCTCTGCGGGTAACAAGGCCTTTCCAGAGCAGTCTCTACTAAAGCGACAGAGCCTGCTTCTCTCTCATACCCAGGGTATCTAAGGACCCTCTCTGGAACTGCTCCTCTACTCCCAGCCTCTGGCTGCAGAGTGGAGATAGGGAAGGCGGGGCAGCCAGGGTTAGTTACACAGGGCCCACCTCTTGGGCCACTTTGGTCCAGGTAAGCAGGTGACCAAGCCAGACCCGCAGTCCCCTCCTCTGAGTGTGGAATCAGAAGGGAGGTATGACAGCAGTTGAGGCCCTGTGTTCTCAGGCTTTGCTGGCCGTGCTGTCTGCTGTCTGGCCACAGGGGCAGGGAAGGTGGTAGGCAGAGCTTGCATAAGGCAGATGCCCAGAGAGGAACAGACTGAAGAGTCAAAGAATCCTCCTGGAATTTGAGCCCCTGGTTCCAATGTGCTCCAAGGGCCCAGCTTTGGGACCCTGCTTTGGGGACCCGTGCTTTATGAGGCTGGCATATGGCCACTAGTCCATTACCCATACCCTCCCCCCATCATGAAGACAGGACACTAAACAATAAATCACAACAACTAACAAGTGCTGGACGGCGAGAAGCTGGATCCCTCCTGTATTGCTGGTAATGATGTAAAACAGTACAGCTGCTTTGGAAAACAGTCTGGCAGTTCCTCAAAACATTAAACAGAGTCACCATCTGACCCAGAAATTCCCCTCCTACAAATATAACCAAGAGAAATGCAAGCATAGGTCCACACAAAACCTTTCCCACAAAGGCTCACGGCACCGCTATTCACAACAGCCAAAGAGCAGAAACAGTCCAAATGTCCATCAACTTTTAGTTTAAATAAAAACGTGGTCCAACCCACAGCAGAGTATTATTTAGCAATAAAAAAAGGAATGAAATACTGACATATGCTCAACATAGAAGACCCTTAAAAACATGATGGTATGATGGTGATAGAAAAAAAGCTAGCCACAATGGCTTCTCCGCCTTTTGGCTAAGATCAAGTGTAGAAAAAAGTCAGCCACAAAAGACCACTTGTGTGATATCATTTATATGATGAAAAGTCTAGAATAGGCAAGTGTGTAGAGATAGAAAATAGATTACTGGTTGCCTGAGGGTGGGGGAAGGGAGAATGGAAAATGACCGCTACGGGTGCAGGATTTCTCTAAGAAGGGACAAAAATGTTCTAAAATTAGTTGTGATGGTTTAGTATACTTAGTTGAATACTAAGAAATGTTGAATTTTATACAGGAAATGGGTGAATTGTAGGGTATGTGAATTATATCACAATAAAGCTTTTTGTTTTTTTTTTTTTGAGACAAGGTGTCACTGTCACCCAGGCTGAAGGGCAGTGGCACTACCATGGCTCACTGCAGCCTCAACCTCCCAGGCTCAGGTGATCCTTCCACCTCAGCCTCCCAAATAGCTAAGACTACAGGCACACACCGCACCTGGCTAATTTTTGTATTTTTTGTAGAGATGGGTCTCACTATGTTGCCCAGAACGGTCTTGAACTCCTGGACTGCCAATCTGCCTGCCTCAGCCTCCCAAAGCGCTGAGATTACAGGTGTGAGCTACTGTACCCGGCCTGCTTTTTTTTTTTTTTTTTTTTTAAGAGATGCTGTCCAGCTCTATCGCCCAGGCTGGAGTGCAGTGGCCATTCAGGCTCACTGCAGCCTCAAACTCCTGGGCTCAAGTGATCTTCCTGCCTCACCCTCCCAAGTAGCTGGGACTATAAGTAAAGCTCTTTTTTAAAAAACATGGTGGCTCACACCTGTAATCCCAGCACTTTGGGAGGCCGAGATGGGTGGATCACCTGAGGTCAGTAGTTCGAGACCAGCCTGGCCAACATGGTGACACCCCATCTTTTTAAAAAAAAATTTTTTTTAATTTTATTAAAATAAAAAAAAGTTAAAAAAAAATACTGATTGAAGTACCACTCTGTGTTCTGGGACAAGTCACACGGCATCTCTGAGCCTCAATTTTCCCACCTATAAAATAGGAGGGTGGGGTATAAAAAGGCTATGTGTTTCTCAAACTGCAGTATATTCATAATCGCCTGACAACCTGCAGGTTCTGATTCAGTTGTCCTGCAGCAGGCCCGAGATTCTGCATTTCTAATTAGGCGATGTTGGTCCATGGGCATTGGAAGTAGGCTCCCTCCAGCTTTCATGCTTTAGGAATCTACTCTTGCCCACTCTCTGTGAATTCCTAGAGCATGTATGGTTTCTGTACTACTCAGGACTCACAGGGTCCTCTAAGCACCCAAATGGAAGTTGCCACGCAGTGTCATCGGCTGGAGAATGGCAGCAGAAGGTCAAGAATCTCCCAAATCCACCCAAGCACAGAGCACCTGGCTGGGCAAAGGAGAGGTCCCCAACCTGCAAAGCACAGAGCCAGGGCATTTTCTTTGCACAGCTATCCTCTTTGCCCACGGAAAGAAAGAGGTGAAGAAGAACAGCAAGTCACCTGTCACAACCTCAGTGCAGTGGCTAACAAGTCTCAGTATACCTAAGAATTGATCACTGTAGTGCTTAGTGAAAGCAGATCCCCGCCTCTTCCCAGTTCCAACACAGCTTGTATGACCCATAAATATTCCATCTTTACTCTGGGCTTCCATTCTCCTCTTGTGAAATGATGGGGTTGGAACAATCATGGTAGCTACTTGTGTAGAGTGGCTCCTTTATTTAATTTCTTTTTTTTGAGACAGAGTCTTACTCTGTCACCCAGACGGGAGTACAATGGCGCGATCTCAGCTCATCACAACCTCCACCTCCCACATTTGAGTGATTCTCCTGCCTCAGCCTCCTAAGTAGCTGGGATTACAGGCATGAGCCATCACAACTGGCTAATTCTTGTATTTTTAGTAGAGTCAGGGTTTCACCGTGTTGGCCAGGCTGGTCTCGAACCCCTGAGCTCAGGTGATCTGCCCGCCTCAGCCTCCCAAAGTGCTAGGACTAATTACAGGCATGAGCCACCGTGCCTGGCCAAGAGTGGCTCCTTTAAAACAAAACGCAAAACACCTTCCTCATTCAGAGCAGAGACTCTACACATTCTTCCAAGCAGTAATTTCTTTTTTGAGGGTCTTGCGCTGTTGCCCAGGCTGAAGTGCAGTGATGCAGTCTCAGCTCACTGCAGCCTTGACCTCCTAGGTGAAAGCGATTTTCCCACCTCAGTCTCCCAAGTAGCTAGGACCACAGATGTGCACCACCACGCCTGGCTAATTTTTGTATTTTTTTAGAGACGGGGTCTCCTTATGTTGCCCAGGCTGGTCCTGAACTCCTGGGCTCAAGTGATCTGCCCACCTCGGCCTCCCAAAGTGCTGGGATTTAATCTTTTTTTTTAATAGTTTTTTTTTTTCCTAAGTAGCAATCCTAACCATAGCACATTGGCCTCTGAAACCTGACACCAGAGCCCATTTCACTAAGAGCAAAGTGGGTCTTCCCACCCCTGATCTGCCTTCCCTCTCTTCTCCTCCAAATATCCACAAAAAAAGTGCTGAAGTTAGTGGTAAAAGAAAAGTAACACTTACTGAGACCCTTTGATGTACGTAGCCTGTTAACGTGATTTTTCCGCTAAGTATCATATAAATCATAACCCTGTTTCCGCAGTGACCAGAGCAAAATAGGAGCACAAAGTTTATTAAACCAGGGTCCCCTCCCCCAGCCCCACTGACGGTCTGTCCTGACTGCCAGGCACCTGCTTGGTTTAGGGTAGACACCAGCAGGGTTCCAGGCAGGTAGTTGGAGTCACTTGGGACTAGAAAGGTTTCGATGCTTCAGTGAGTGACTGTTGTGTCTGTCCTTCCAAATGGGTCATCATCAAGTCATGAAATGAAATTTTAGGGACTTGCTTCAATCTGTCTTCAACCAAGGATGTCTACCACATCCCCCGGTGAAAAAGTGACCTGCCCTGTGGGCCTGTAATAAGTGCTGCTGAGTGACTCGCCAGGGCTTCCAAAGCTTCTGTACTGAGTCTAATCTGTTCACAGACTTTACAACACACTTCAACTTGGACAGAAAATCTTTTGGATGGCTCTTTTTCCTTTAAAGTACTTCCAGAATATAGATGGTTTTAATATAATTCTTATTTATTTACTTATTTTTGAGATGGAGTCTCGCTCTGCTGCCCAGGCTGGAATGCGGTGGCACCAGCTTGGCTCACTGCAATCTCCGCCTCCCAGATTCAAGCAATTCTCCTGCCTCAGCCTCCCAAGTAGGTTTAGCTGGGACTACAGGAGTGCGACCACGCCCGGCTAATTTTTGTGTCTTTAGTAGAGATGGGGTTTCACCATGTTGGCCAGGCTGGTCTCAAACTCCTGGCCTCAGTTGATTCACCTGCCTTGGCCTCCCAGAGTGCTGGGATTACAGGCATGAGCCACCGCGCCCGGCCACATTACTTATTATTTGACAGATAGGGTCTTGCAATGTTTCCCCAGCTGGTCTTGAACTCTGAGCTGAAGGGATCCTCCTATCTCAGCCTCCCAAGTAGCTAGTACTACAGGCATGAACCACCACACTCAGTAATGATTACTAAGTGATTACTAATACGTTCTTAGTGATTACTAAGAACATATTATTCCCAGGCATTGGACTGTCTGGAATTCAATCATGATGTTTTAATTAATTGGCCCATTATTACTTAATACATAATTCCAGTTTGACATAACCATGTAGAGACCTATAAAACATTGAAAATCTTTTTTTTTTTTTGAGATGGGGTCTTGCTATGTCACCCAGGGTGGAGTGCAGTGGCACAATCTTGGCTTACTGCAACCTTCACTTCCCAAATTCAAGCAATTCTCTTGCCTTAGCCTCCTGAGTAGGTGGGATTACAGGCACACCACCACACCTGGCTAATTTTTGTATTTTTACTAGAGACAGGGTTTCACCATGTTGGTCAGGGTGGTCTCAAACTCCAGAAAAAGTGATCCACCCACCTTGGCCTCCCAAAGTGCTGAGACTACAGGCATGAGCCACTATGCCTGGCTCTAAAAATCATGTCTGTGTGCTATTAGCTGTGAAAAGCAACCTGTACAAGTGACCTCATATTTATTTCAACACATGCTGACTGGTTTTTAAAACAACTAAGAAATCCAGGCATGGTGGCACACATCTGTAAACCCAGCACTATGGGAGGCCAAAGCAGGAGTTGAAGACCAACCTGTGCAACACAGGGAGACCCTGTCTCTATAAAATATAAAAGTTAGCTAGACTAAAGATTGCTTGAGCCCAGGAATTCAAGGCTGCAGGGAGCTATGATCACAGCACTGTACTCCAGCCTGGGTGACACAGCAAAGCCTGTCTCCCTAAAACAAACAAACAGAAACAATGACAAAACACACCCCCTGTTAATTTATTGGTACTCATATTAGTTTAGCCTGAGACTCACAAATTATGGAGAGCTGACATTTTGGAAAGCATTTGTTCTTTGTTGTTGTTTTCTTTTAAACCTTTCCATGTGGTTTACCACATTCTTTGCCGATTAAACATTTTTAAATGATTTTTTTAAGTTTTGGCCTATAGTATCTTTCCCATTTATTTATTTATTTCCAGGGTCTCACTATTACCCAGGCTGGAGTGCAGTGGCACAATCTCAGCCCACTATAGCCTCGACCTCCTAGGCTCAAGTGATCCTCCCACCTCAGCCTCCCGAGTGGCTGGGGCTACAGGCGTGTACCACCATGCCCGGCTAACATTTCTAAATTGTATATGGCCAAAATAAAGTATCCTTATATGGCCAAAAAAAAAATTATTTAAAACTAAGGTGAGTGTTGTGCCTATTTTACAGAAAATGAAGATGACAGGTTCAGCAGCTTGAGAAAAAGGAGAACCAGAATTGGTTGCTGGGAATACGCAACTCCAACATTCACCACTTTCAATGTGCCACTCCATTTCTAGGAAAGGCTAATTAATAGTGTCATTCAGGCTGACATTTGAGGGAATGAGGGAAAGGTGGTTTTTTTTGTTTTTTTTGTGACGGAGTTTTGCTCTTGTTACCCAGGCTCAAGTGCAATGGCGCGATCTCGGCTCACCGCAACCTCCGCCTCCTGGGTTCAAGCAATTCTCCTGCCTCAGCCTCCCGAGTAGCTGGGACTACAGGCATGCGCCACCGAGCCCAGCTAATTTTTGTATTTTTAGTAGAGACGGGTTGGCCAGGATGGTCTCGATCTCTTGACCTCATGATCCACCTGCCTCGGCCTCCCAAAGTGCCGGGATTACAGGCGTGAGCCAGAGCGCCCGGCCGGGAAAGGTTTTTTAATTTAGTAACACATACTAGGTTTCTTTCATGGATATACAAAAGGACCTTCTTCATTCTTGTTATGGCTGTATCTTATTCCACTATGTCGAGGTTTCACATACAGTCAGTCATTGTGGGAAAAGCGATGATGGCCATATGGAAAATAACAGAGTTGCAGCCCTAATTTATTCCTTATGCACCATCATAAGTGTCAAAGTATCAAAGATTGGCGAAAGCCTTTTTTTTTTTTAATTTAAAAAAAGACAGATATTATTAAAATCTTAAAGTGGAGAAGGCATTTCCTAAATGGGACATGAAACACAAAAATAATTAAGATGAAGCCCAATAAACCTGATAATAAAAATTTAAAAACTTTTACGGATGGGCATGCTGGCTTACATCTGTAATCCTAGCACTTTGGGAGGCTGAGACAGGTGGTTGGCTTGAGCCTCAGTGTTTGAGACCAGCCTGGGCAACATGGCAGAATCCCATCTCTACAAAATACAAAAATCAGCCAGGCTTGGTGGTGGGCATTTGTAGTTCCAGCTACTTGGGAGGCTAAGACGGGAGGATCACCTGAGCCCAGGCGGTTGAGGCTGCAGTGAGCCATAATCGCACCACTGCACTCTAGCCTGGGTGACAGAGGTGAGACTCTGTCAAAAAAAAGAAACTTTAGTTATGGGCCGGGTGTGGAGGCTCATGGCCACAATCTCAGCAGTTTGGGAGGCCAAGGCAGGAAGATGGCTTGAGGCCAAGAGTTTTAGACCACCTTGGCCAACACAGAGACCCTGTCTCTATAATTAGAAACAAAAAACAAAAATTACATAAAAGAGGCCATGTGCAGTGGCTCATACCTGTAATCCCAGCACTTTGGGAGGCTGAGGCAGATCACTTGAGTTCAGGAGTTCAAGGCTAGCCTGGCCAACATGGCAAAACTCTGACTCAACTAAAAATACAAAAATTGGCTGGGTGTGGTAGCGGGCGCTGTAATCCCAGCTACTTGGGAGGTTGGGGGAGGAGAATCACTTGAACCTGGGAGGCGGAGGCTGCAGTGAGCTGAAATTGTGCCACTATACTCCAGCCTGCGACAGAGCAAGACTCCATCACCAAAAAATATGTATATATATGTAAAAGAAATAATCAAACTAATTTAAAAAGGAATGAAAAAGTGGGAAAATATTTCCAGTGCATACTATAATATCCCAAATATACAAGGAACTCTTACTAATAAAACCCCACTTGAAAAATGGGTAAATCACATGAAAGGCAAAAAGAGGAATAAAATGAAAAAATATTTAACATCATTGAGGAAAGGAAAATTAAAACAAGAAAACCCTCTGTCTCCCCGCCAGTTACCAAAGGGTAACAGTATTGGCACAGGCAAAGAAAAACAGACTTTCTTCAGTCATTCAAAGAAGTTATATATGCTAGACACTGGGCTAGGCCTCGCAGTGAACAAGATGGCCAAGTTCTCTGCCCTCAAGGAGTTTGTGTTTCAGGTGTGGCAGAGACTGGAAAAAGATAAGGGAGAAGGAAATAAACAAGTATTCAGATTATTGTTCACAAAATACAAATCGGCACAACTTCACTGGAAAGCAATATGGCAGTATCTTCCAAAATGTGGTGCTGGCAATTCCATTTCTAGATGTGTATCCTACAGCTATTTTCACTCCCGCTTAAACACAAAAATGTACATAGATGTCCATGGATTACTAGAGCCACTGGGTTGTAACTATGAAAACAATGGAAACCAGCCTAATGTTCCTCAACAGGACAAGCTATACAACATCCATACAATGACTGCAGCATAACCAGTAAAGATCTGATTTTGCTTATTATATTTTTTAATGTACCCACATGGAAAGACATTGAAAAGATTTTGTTTGAGGGGAAAAAAAAGCAGCGGGACACAGTGGCTCATGCCTATAATCCCAACCCTTTAGGAGGCTGAGGAGAGGAAAATTGCTTGAGCCCAAGAGCTCTAACCTGCAGTGAGCTATGATCGTGTCACAGCACTCCAGCCTGGGCAACAGAGCGACACTGTCTCTAAAACACACACAACATTTTTTTTTTTAAAAAAAGCAAGTTGTTGGCCAGGCATGGTTGCTCACGCCCAGCACTTTGGGATGCCGAGGCAGGAAGATCACCTGAAGTCAGGAGTTCGAGACCAGCCTGGCCAACATGGTGAAACCCCATCTCTACTAAAAATACAAAAATTTGCCAGGTGTGGTGGTGGCAGACACCTGTAATCCCAGCTACTTAAGAGCCTGAGGCAGGAAAATCGCTTGAACCGGGGAGGCAGAGGTTGCTGTGAGCCAAGATAACACCACTGCACTCCAGCCTGGGCGACAGAGCAAGACTCCGTCTCAAAATCAAAATAATAATTTTTAAAAAGCAAGTTATCTGTCAAACAGTAAATAAAATATGATCCCATTTCTCTTAAAAAGCATAAGGTACAAGGTACACATGGGAACATATATAAGGTTATATGCATGTGTGTCTATAGAAACGGACATATATGGGTTAAGGTATGACTAAGAAAAATCTGAAAGGAAAGACTACGGCACATTTTCTAGAATATATATGGTTTGGCTGTTCTATTTTATAATAAGAATGTACCACTTTATACTCAGGAAAAAAAATAAGGGGAAAACTTTCTTTAAGTAATATATTTTAGAGTCATTTGGTTTATTCAATTTATATTCCAAAATTTCAGGCTAAAAATTAATCTGGAAAGAAAACTTCAGCTATGGAGATAACAAAGTAATCCTTTGCCTCATTCCTTAAATTCAAAGTCACTGATATAATTGGGAAGGAAAAATATAACTGAGTACTTACTGTTTGCCAGACATTTGTTATTCATGTAACCCACAAAGTGAAACCCACAAAGTGAAACTGTCCTGGTTTCATAAATGAGGAAACTAGGGCTCCAAAGGATCAAGTGATTTCCCTGGAGCAGAAGCTGGTCAAAAAAGACAGAACTGCAAATCTGTTGGGTTCTAGGAGCAGGGAAGACAGGACTTTCCCCCTGGAACTCTTATCTCTCACCCTGGGGTTGCTGTGGGTGGAAAACAGGAGGGTTGGGATAGGGTAGGAGCAACTGATAATGGATATTTTTTTCCTCTAAAAGGAGGCATTTTCTCCCCACTCCATTCCTTTCCCCCAGAAAATTTCATACAGCCTCCCCAGAGCTGCATCAGGAGTACCAGGTGGCAGAGCCCCTTCACCCAAGTGCCTAGCCTAGAATCTTGCCTGCAGGAACTCCAAGGAAAAGCAGCCAGAGAAAGAAGGGATGCTTCCCCTTCTAGAACACCCTTTATTTTTCTTTTTTTTTTCTTTCTTTCTTTTTTTTTTTTGTAAGATGGGGTTTCA
This sequence comes from Cacajao melanocephalus, assembly GCA_963573385.1. NCBI lineage: Eukaryota > Metazoa > Chordata > Mammalia > Primates > Pitheciidae > Cacajao > Cacajao melanocephalus. Next base: position 869 of record CAUYLG010047904.1, on the reverse strand, counting down.
CCATGCTGGCCAAGCTGGTCTTGAACTCCTGACCTCAGGTGATCCACCCACCTCGGCCTCCCAAAGTGCTAGGATTACAGGCGTGAGCCACCACGCCTGGCCAGAACGCCCTTTATTATTGCATCCCAGTTCAATCACTCCCCTGGCTTTCAAACGTAAGTGATATGAGAGGGGAACCTGATTTCACCTCTCAGCTGGTCATCTGTAAGATGGGAACAATGCATTTTGGGAAAGTAACTCAGAAGAGAATATCAGAAAAGTGCTTTCCAAATTCTCAAGTGCCAACAAAAGGCTGAGGTTCTCACCTACGAGGTAATACAAACCCTCCTTAACCCAACAGTTTATGGCATTTAAGAGTTCGGTGCTTTCTGTAATCTTCATTTCTAAAATGGTATTTCAACACCTTGCATAGGAAATTCTCCTCAGGGTTACATCCATGATGTGGTTGTACAGTGAGTGAAGAATGAACAGGAAGGCCAGGCACGGTGGCTGCTCACACCTATAATCCCAGCATTTTGGGAGGCCAAGGCAGGCGGATCACTTGAGGTCAGGAGTTCAAGACCAGCCTGGCCAACATGGTGAAACCCCATCTCTACTAAAAAAAAAGTACCAAAAACTAAGCTGGGTGTAGTGGCAGGCACCTGTAATCCCAGCTACTCAGGAGGCTGAGGCAGGAGAATCACTTGAACCTGGGAGGCAGAGGTTGCAGTGAGCCTAGATCGCGCCACTGCACTCTAGCCTGGGCAACGAGAACAAAACTTCCATCTCAAAAAAAAAAAAAAAAAAAAAAGAACAGAAAAGTGAAGCAGACCTTACCAAAGCTACCCCCGTTCAAAAAAAAGTGGTGGGTGGTGTTATTAGCTTGGGTG